>CANUEP010150034.1:0-124587 GCA_947857235.1 Jatropha podagrica | reverse complement strand
GAGCCAATGCGAAGAAGATGAACAAAGCCATTCTCAAATTATGTTTTAATCAGAAAGAGGTCTTTACTTATATAGAAAGCTTCTTCGCTGTTATTTTTGCAGGCAAAACTACAGAAGATAGTAAAATTTCAACTTTGCTTTCGTTCGTACGTGAAATTGGAGAATATTCAAGAAAAAAAAAATGTAAAATAAGTACGTAAAACAATAAGCAGTTACGTGCGTCCATTTTTAACTTCTTTTTCGAAAAAGAACTCGTGACTTATTTTGCGGTAATCATTATTAATCAGGTTTGCACCGCCTAATCGAATACAGTCTGGATATAATTTCGTTTACCAAATTACAATTTTAATTTTGTGGAGCCCATAGTCTCTAAACTTGAAGCGGTTAACTCTTATAAATCAAATTTTAATTTTGGCTCATATGCAATAATTGCAATAAATTAAATAGTTTCATCACCCTTATGGCCTGCAAGATCTTTCAGTCATCCTCATTACATTTTCAATCTTAGATAGAAATTAATTAAACTTTATCTATATTAATTCACCGCACGCCACCACATCGAAGCATTTTTATGTAATAGAAAAATTAAAAATTAAAAAGAAAAAAAAAAGATAATGACATAATAACTCTTACAAAAAAGAAATAATAATAATAATAATAACACATAAATAAAATAAATAATTACATAGTGTTGAAGAACAAACAAAGTGAAGGGGCTCATCCATCCACGTGATCGTTATCCACACCCACCGTACCGCAAGTAATCTGTTCCATGCAAACGGAGAATTCGCCACCTGCTTCGCCCATCCATCATTTTTGTTCAGTTAGAAACGCTTACCTCTTTGCTTATGAAATCACTTAATGATTGAGGGGAAAAAAGAAGATAAACTAATATTTTCTATAGGATATAATAATTAAAAAAAATGAAAGTCGAAGAAATTAAACAATTGAAATTTGAGATCACTCATACACCAAGACAATTCATAAAAAATTAAAACAAATGTTTTTACTACATTTATTTTTTTCAGATCAAATATACTCTTGTTACAACCAAACGTTTATTTTTTATTGATTCGAGGTATGGATTAATCCATGGAATTGGTACAGCCAACCCATTATGACAATTTCTATCCATAGATCCCATGGCATATGTTTAGAGGTGGAGCGTAGGCCCAAAACAGACATGCTGCTCATGGGCTAAGCTCAAACCTACCATTCCCATTTCAACCTCATTGGATCCATACTTTCTACACCCATTCTACGCTATGACTGTAACATTTAGTACTGGCTCATATGATTCAAACAAGAACCTTAAAATAGACAAAGTCATTGCTAATTCATCCAGAAAGGCATCCTATGTTTCTGTTGTTAACTATAGAAAGTGTAAGTTTTTCAGGCCTCTAGAAAGTGTGGATTCTGGGAGTGCGTAGAAGTTGGAAATCACTAACTATTCAGCAACTCGCATCTTTTCACATGACGAATGAAATATATATGTGTGTATATATATATATATATATATGTAATAACTTATAAATGGAGGTAAATCATGCAGTGAGTGGATCAAGTGGAAGCATAAAATGTGGGAGAAAGCCCCTTTAGTGCTTAGATTACAATGGATAATCCAAATTTAATATAAAGAAGCAAAATACAAGAGTCCAAAATGTTAAATTCTATTTCATAAGAGACATCCTAATTCATGTTGTGGGTTTTTAGATCGATCTACGCACGGGAAATAGTTAAGTCGTTCTAAAAAAAAGATGCAAATCCTATCCAAATGTAGAAGCATATGTAAAAGAAAAGATATTCTTTTCCCCCATTTGAGAGACACGTCTCGTGCCTCTATTGTGCATGCAATAATCAGAGATTCTATTGCTGGGATTTAATTAAGTTATGGACATGATAGTTTGCATCGTGAAAAATTACGTAGGGACAATTCTCACTCGTTCGTACAGTCACACTCGCTTCTAAGGCGGAGCTTGAAAAGAAGAAGAGCTGTGGGGAAAGCATCTGGTGATGTCACTCCCAACTTGCTTCTTTGAATGAGAATGAACCTAGCTAATTTAGCCCAGTGCTTGACAGCCCCGTGCAAATGCAATTGCAACCTAATTGGACCCCTTCTTCGTACTCCCATTATTTACTATGTTCATGTCCATATCTCACGACGGATGTTTAGAGGTGGGGTGTAGCCTCAGAACAGACATGCTCATGTCATGGGTCAAGCTTAAACGTTAAATCTAGTGCTTTTGCTCATCTTTTATTCCCTAAAATCTTGTTTCTCATTTCTCTATAGAAAAGAGACCACTTTTAATTAATTTACACGTTTTGATGACTCTGAAATCAAAATAATATTCAGATAAATTCTTGATAATAATAAAATGTATTTAATAGTTGCCTTTTTCCGATAACATATCTATATTGTTGCATGGGATAGGTCAAACTTGTTGGATCTTATTCTCTTGTAGACTCTACATATATTTATATATCGTATAAGTAATAGATAGTGAGAAATTTTGCGAAAGGAACATCTTATCTCGCCATCATCATTAGGGTTTCTTCTTATAAATTACCCCATGTGATGTGGGGGCTCCACCGCTCGCCTACCCCTCGGAAAGAAAAGTATGAGAGTGGTGAGCAGTCATGTGCCGTTGTACCTAAATTTGCCAGTTTGATTGCTCAAATAATATAAAAAAAATCATCGCTCTTTGCTTTAATTACCTTTCTAAATTATCCTACTAACTATAGACTTCTGATTTAAACTGAAAACGTTGTTCTGCTTCTAAAATAATGCCCAATAAGTTGTTGGTAGGTGTGATTGATAGTTATATAATCTGTAATGATGGAAGACCAAGCAACTTATCCTATTAAAAAGGCCCAATTATTCTTTTCTTTATTAGCCACAGCTCAATTCCACCTTTGACATGCTTATTATTCCATAATAAACCTTGTTTAGAAACTTAAATATCCAACATTAATTTAGTAATTAAGACCGCATTTATTATTATGCTTGGAATCATCATTAAATTAGCACATTTGAATTCTCATAAATACCGAAAGTATTTTATTTTTTAATGAACCGATCGGATATTGCAACATTTAGTCGTAAATAGTAAGATAGTAGATTGATGGGTCTCGACGTGCTATATTATACGCACATGCCCTAGATATCAAGAAGCAAAAAATGTTGTGACTAATTGTTAATTGGCTTGTCTACGTTCAGGAAGATATTCGACAATGACATTTTAGCTATAAATCATTTGGGTTATCAGGTTAAATTATGCAACACAAATTAGATAGGATTTTAATTAATCAGTTGGTTTCCTGGAAAAAGAAATGATAATAACTGCATTACAACTTTGTATCATTTCCTAATCCTTGTTTGGACTATGCTAGGTGGGACTTAATAAGTGAATGATTATTGATTAAGATATTAATCCTTGATTAGTTGATTGAGTTCAATACCCATCTTGTCTCATGTAACTTGCCGATAATGGTAAGGATTTTTAAAAAGTTTCTGATTTGATTTTCTTTTTTTTTTCTATCATTATTTTAATAAAAAATTTTATTTTTATTAATTTAATTTGATTTATAAACCTGTTTCTGTCAAAAGAATTGGAAAATAAAAAAAAAAAAATTGAAAAGAGGGCGGAAAGCATCATTTGACGTAGGGTCCCACATTGACAGATTCATGGCATCCAACAAATGCAGTGTGGTGTGCGGGCCTTCCATGTGCATCTACGTGTCTTACAGCTACTTATCCACGTGGCAAAAGCAGACAAAAGAGTTGTCAATAGGTTCGGTCACCGGTTTTGATACTATAATATAATGGCTCGAATATATATTTGTTAAGAGGATAATTAATCATCCATGATTAATTAGCAACTTTCCTTTAATTTAATTTTATGGCAGTAAATTCACAGACAGGAAACGGAGTAATCCAGGTAGGGTACATGTATTAATTATTAATTGTTTCGGTGGCTAAGACAATAATCTCAGACTCAGTCAACTTTTGCCGTCTTAAAACTACCAGTATATCGAGAACATCGTTGTTAATCTGGCGACCTGTATTTGCTTGTTCCATTAGCTTAAAAAGAAGGGACAGGGAGATCGAGTGTGTGTGTGTATGTTGTACTTTGTCCTTACTGTTTTGGAATAATTAAGACATAGTATTAGTTGGTAGTTTCACCATGTAATTTTGCTTTTCTACGTTAATTGGGGACGGAGGAGAAGAAAGAAAATCCTGGTTAATTTACTTGCTGTAAGTACACAATTAGTATTGCCAACTGTATTAAAACGACAAAAGTCGAGAACAACTTTGAACTAGTGAAACATACATAAGACGTTAAGACGGCGACTAATCGATACAATCCGGTTCAACTAACACGCAATTGTTTAAATTAATTAAAAATTTTAAACTTCTCGCGAGTCTCGTGACCCACCCCTGCGTGAGAAATTAATTTATTTTCATTATTAATTCTCTTTTTTTAGTATGTTTTCACTTATATTTGAGCATAATAATAATAATAATTGATAAAAGAAAAGAAAAAAGAAAAAAAAAAAGGTGAAAAATGGCAGCCTTTTTAACCTTTTCTCAACGGACAGTGGTGGGCAAGGAAGACAACGGGCGGACCTGATAAATGGCGGACTCCAAAATCAGACTTAATTGTATTTAAAACAAAGTATTGAGGTCCGTTTGCTCTTATGTTACAATTTCCAAAGACACACCCCAATATAGGTGCGTTGGCAGGGACAGAGTGGGAGCGACAGAGAGAGAGAGAGAGTGTGTGTCTGTGTGAGGGAGTAAAGCCTAGAGTGGGAGAAGCAGATAAGAAAGAAACAACAGAATGGGAAGATCCACTTCTTGTTTCAAAATAATCACATGCGGTGGCAATTCAGCTGACGAAGATAATCTTCATGTTCCTGAGGTATTTGATTTGGTCTGTATATGCTCGTTTCGTGTTACTCGATTCTTTTCTTCTTGATGTTCTCTTTCACTTTTTATGCGAGGTTTCAATTCTTTGTTTGGATTCGCATTTGGCGATTTCGCGAGCTAGAGGACCTCCGTTGAATTTTTTTGTTTAACACGTGGATTTGAATTTTGGAAATTACTTCTAAAATTGTTAGTAATGCCTTGTTTGGAAAGTTAGAAAATGTTGGAAATGGAAAGTACTTTATTAGAGTTTTTGAGATCTGAGAAATTATTGACAACTCTATGATTTGATGTTTTGAACCTTTTATTAAGAGTAATATAATTGAAATTCTTTTGGGTCTGATTATGGGACTTGACAAATTTGTATTTTATGATTTGATAATGTGACTGCTATAATGTAGCGGTGTGGAGATGATCGAACTTATGTGTGATGATAATGCCTTAAGATCTGAGTATTGTGTAATTTTGATGTCTATTATTGGAGAAAAATGATGTATAGGTTATGAGCATGATGGGTTGAAGCGTTATTCATCGTTGGTTTGCAATTCTTTCTGTTTCGATCTATTGGAAACTTGTTTGAATTTATCTTACTTAAAAGAAGTAAATGTAGTATGGTTAGGGGTTTGCGATGCACAATGTAGGTTTATGTCGCCTTTTCGGCTGGTGCAAGTCTGAATTAGCATTTTCGCAAGATCTGTTGATGACTGAAGCTATTGCAAAAGCATTTGTAATGTGAGGTTCATGGAGCCCTGAAAGTGAATTCTACGCAACATAATTGCACTTTGCAATTATCATTTTGATAATTAACTAAGTCAAGGGCGTATGACATTAGAGAGATAACATCGCAGACCTATTTTTACATTGTTTCACACACACCAGTGGGCTCCTTGCTAAACTGTCAAGGTCCGTCCAATTTAGATTGCATAGGCTAATGGTATCACTGGTTGATACCTGTGGATATTGCTAGCATTTTAAGTTCACAATAGCTCAAGCATGCAAACTTTATTTATTTAATTAGAGCTGCAACTGTTTTATTTTGGGTCATATTATAGCGTTATATGTATTTATGTTAATATCTGGAAAAAAGGTCCCTATGGGAAGTTTGCCTTTTTCTGCCAAACTTGCTAGATTCTATGCCTATGCAGTTTAGCATTGACACTGAATAATTGTGGTGATCAGAGTTCCAATCTCTTTGTCAATTAGATGGTATTAATTGAATTTTGTTTCAGAACAAGAGTTCAAGTGACAAGCGTGGATGGAGTTTCCGGAAGAGATCTACCCGTCATCGAGTTCTCAGCAACACTGTCATCACGGAAGCCCCGTTTTCTGCAAATAAGGATTGCTCAGAATCTGCCAGTCTCAACTTCCAATTACCAGATACAACTTCTGTTTCAGAGAAGATCTGTGTGATACAATCTACTGATGAGAAACCTCAGTTGTCAACCTTTGCAGACTCAAAAGAATCTGAGACTACTGTTGTCACTAAGGATGAAAGTGAAGTTGAAGCCCCACTTGAAGAGTCTATTGTTGTAGTCATACAGGCTGCTGTCCGAGGGTTTTTGGTATTGATTTTCTTTTTTCTGAAATGTTTCTGTTATTCTGTAGTTTATTGGTTATCAGCAGTCTAAGCTTTAATTTCATCATAATTGTTTTTCAGGCCCAGAGAGAACTCCTCAAGCGAAAGAATTTAGTCAAGTTGCAAGCTGTTGTACGTGGGCACTTGGTCCGGCAGCATGCTGTTGGAACCTTACGATGTGTACAGGCCATTGTCAAAATGCAAGCACTTGTCCGTGCTCGCCGTGCTCGTTTGTTGCAACAGGGGTCATCTACAGAAAAGAAGATAGATGGGAAGCATGAGAAGGCTATTTCAAAGACTTTGGTAATGCCACTCAACTTGAATAAGTATGTCCTGACAAAATGGTGCTGGCTACATAACCTGTTTCTGGTCAAATATTCCAGCGCATATTTGATCTTTGAACATCAATAAGCATGTGATTTGTGTTGCAGCATTTAACCTAAGCAAACAAAGGAAGGTTATTGGTTAAGGTTTATTGCTATCATGTCATCTTTTCTATTTAGGTACCGAGTGATAGCCTTTTTTCAAGCATTAATTTATCCACAAAATTGCTACCACAGTTGACATTTTTCTGCTACAGTAGTATGCTTTAATGCTTGAGGCATATTCCAAACAGAATTTTAAAGGATGATCCTTTCAAATGTAGCATGAAATGCTAAATCTGTATTAAACTTGAGGTTAAGAGTTGAGTCAATTAAGGGGTTGGGGAACTTCTCTCATTCAATGGCTGCTACACCAACTACTTTTACAACATATTTTTCTCTTTTTTTCCTGCTCTCTGGACTTTCTTTAGTTTCCGTTTTTCAGTGCCAAAGAAAATTGGCATATCTTCTGTGTTTTTTTCGTAATAAATGAGCAAATAGAAAAATAAATAAATCCTTCATGTTCATCGCGAACTGTAATGTACTGCTAGTTAATTCATTGAAGGCCCTGATCGATCGTTATTTTGTTTTTCAGGGGAAGGAAAATTCAATGGAGAAACACTGTGTTACATATACTTCAATTGAGAAGCTGCTTAGCAATGGGTTTGCTCGTCAGGTATGGTCAGTGGATTTCTTGTGTTTTTTGTTCTGTGATGACAGTGAAGGCTGCATATCAACTTTTATTTTTTATAATGATACTGATTTTTTGTTTTCAACTAAAGCTAATGGAATCAACACCAAAGTCGAGGCCTATTCACATCAAGTGTGATTCTTCAAAACCAAGTTCTGCTTGGAATTGGTTGGAGAGGTGGATGTCTGTTTCATCAGCAGAACCAACACCACAACCGAATTTAAAAACTGAGGAAGTGGAAAGGGAGAATAAGGATGAGAATCTACTTACTGTAGCAGAAACTGCAGTTCCATCTGAAGGTTTTTCTGAGTCAGCAGGTTCTAAGTCCAATAAGGAAACAGTTCTACCATCAGAAACTGATGAGAATCAGATATTTTATGATGCAGGTGACTCTAAGTTTCAGCAACACCATCCAACCCCTTCTTTATTAGGGGATAATTCAGTGCAGCCCCAGTTCAATACCATTATTACATTTACATCTGATGCAAAAGAGTCCTCAATAGACATAAAATCTCTTCGAAATCAAAATATTCAATCTAATGAAAATTATCAAATAGATATTAATTCTCATTCTCATAAGGCAGAAACAGAAGGTGAAGAAACTGATCAGCCCAAACGTTCTATGAAAAGGAATGCCTCTGAACAACTGGAGACTGAAGGAAAGAGGTTTGTATTTGGATCAAGAAAAATTAGCAATCCTGCATTTATTGCTGTCCAGTCCAAATTCGAGGAGCTAAGTTCAACGGCTAATTCAAATAAATCATTCAGTTTGTCATATCAGGAAGGTGCAGTTGAATCGAACATGAACACAATTTCATCTGGTGCAGACACTGTTGTGGGAACAAAGGAGCTCAACCTGGTAGGAAACTCAGTACCTAATAATTTGAGGGGCCAATATGGTGACTCCGAATGTGGTACTGAACTTTCTGTTACTTCGACTCTTGATTCACCTGATATATTTGAAGTTGGAGCAACAGAATATGAGCATGAAGCAAAATCTTCAGAGAAAGAAACTTACAACCGCAACAGCACAATAGATGTAGTTGTGGAAGATAAGGATGTACCTGCAGATCCTGTGTCAAATCTGCCTGACTATTTAATGGTTCAGCCTGAGAAGCTTGATACTGTGAAGGATGAATCCGTGGATTCAGTTGTAGCTGCGGACTCCTTGCATGTAGAGTTGAAGCCTGAAAGAAGTGCTTCTGATGTCCAGAGAGAACTGTACTCTGAGACAGGTGGTCCTGCATATAGGTCATCCCCAGAAGCTTCTCCAAGAAGCCATATGACTGTTCCAGAATCCCAAGGAACACCTTCTAGTCAGGTTTCCGTGAAACCTAAAAGGAACAGAACTGACAAGAGTGCTTCCAGCCAAAAACGCAAATCTCTTTCCGCAGGTAAGAGATCTCCATCAAATCCAAATCATGATTCTGGTGCAAGAAGTAGTGTGGAACAATTGCCTAAAGATCAAAAGAATGGGAAGAGGCGAAATTCTTTTGGTCCAAGTAGGCCTGATAACACTGATCAAGAACCTAGGGATAGTAGCAGTAGTAGTTCTCTCCCTCATTTCATGCAAGCAACTGAATCAGCAAGAGCCAAGATACAGGCAAATAATTCGCCTAGATCAAGCCCAGATGTGCAAGACAGAGAGTACGTCAAGAAGAGACATTCTTTACCTGGTTCAAATGGAAGGCAGAGTTCTCCCTCCATCCAGCGGTCATTGTCTCAAGCACAGCCTGGTACGAAGGGAAATGGCAGCCATGTAGTTCATGGTATTCTCTAAGCTTCTTTTTTCTTATTTACTGTTCGCATTGGCTCTATATTTTCCTGAACTTTTTACGTTTTAGTCAACAGATGTTCCATTCAGGGCATCATTCAAATTATTTAGATCTTGAATTTATGCATTATTCATTTGATGGAATCACTATACGTTGGAAGCTTACACTATGTGTGCCTTGTATTTAAAAGGCGGTGGATGGATTTGTCTGATTGTCTCCTGTCATTAGAGGATGTCTTGCCTATTTCTGTTGTTTTTTTTACTTGTTTTTAATTTTATAAAATAATTAGAATGGTATTAAATTTTGTTGCAATGGTTTTGTTTTATGGTGCAATACTTCACCTATTTCTCATCTCTCTATGTAACCCAATAATGCTTGCATTTCTCTTTCTTGTCTCTTCTCTTTCCTGCTGGAGTCCTCTTTCTACCATTTTCGTAAGTTTCCTCCTTTTTTTTTTTTTTTTTTTTCTATCTATAGCACCAATTAGGTGTTCTTGGTGTAGTCCCAAATTCATGGAAATGTGACGTTTGCTAGGAAACCTAGGTCAGCTTAGTGTTGGGTGAAAAAGAAAAACTTTTTATTACTGTTTTTGTTTTGGATACTGAAGTGCTTGAATTATGCTTGTTCCAGAGAAAAAATGGCAGAGGTGAATCGAATTACAAGTTGATAGCGTGAAAGATGATGGTCCTTCACCAGAAAGAGAAAACTGGAATGTTGATCCACTGACAGGTTCTTTTCACCTCCATTGCATTTTAGTCAGACGGTTGACCTCCGGAGTTAGGTGGGGAACGATATATATAGAACTTGTATAAGGTTTTCTTGTATATTATCAGTAGCTACCTAAAGAAGTTTATATATTTTCTTTTTTTCTTTGTTGGAGATATGGCTGGGTGCTTGTTGAATATCGTTTTGTGTGATTTATTGAGGCTTTTAAACGTGCCTGTTTTGAGTTATATGTCTGGAATTTAGACGGTAACTCTGGAATGGAGAGCTTCAATATGTTGCCTCTGGTTTTGCTAATAAATTCTTTATTTCCTTCTGTTGCTTCCAATCTTCCGTCTACAGCTCTTGTGCTGCTGATAGGGACAACAAAGGTTTAAGATAAAATTATTAGTTATACCATTATTTAAGTTAACGATTTTTTATTTTATTTTTTAACTCCAAATTACTCGAACTGATTTCAATTGGAACATGAAACCTCACCTGCGATAAGATATGTACAATTCAAGACCCAACTTCGGGCTTTTCGCCTAGCTAAGAGCCTACACGATCCGTCGTCGTTTTTCAAAGTCGCAAAATCTCGGCATATATTTTTAATTTGAAACTGAATTTTAAAGTATTGTTTAATTTATCGAAAAATCAATTTTTTTTCACAATTTTCTCCCTGAACTTGCACAAATGATAAACAAAACTTGATTTTTTAACAAAGTAAAAAATTTTATAATAAGATTTATTAGTTAAAAATATTGCGAGTTATTATTTTATTTTGTTTTTGATAAAACTTAGATGTTTCATCATTTATTATAAGTTAGAAGACCAAAATGTGCATTCTTCCTTTTAATTTTTAAGATCTACATTCCTCGCAAAGGAAAAAATGAAAAATTATATTTTTCAATAGTTAGTGAATTGTTTTTCTTGGAATATATAATTAATATATTGACATCATAAAATTCAAATCGAACAAAAACTTAAAATTGCCATGAAATTAAATAATTAATAAAAAGGTTTTACAGGTGATTTGAATTTTCCTATAAAAGTTCTACGTGGCAAAGTTCATGACAATGTGACTCTGCAGATGTTGACCAGACCACAACTTAACTATTTTTTTCCATCAGTATACCGTCCTTTCATCGTTCAACTCAAAAATAAGAAGGGAAAGAAAATAGAAAAAAGAAAAAAACTGCGGTCAGAATCTGAACTCTTAAAACAAGTCACTTAAGTTCCATCCGCAGTTAAAGCGCGTGTCAACAAATCCGCAAAAGCCAGACCGTTAATAAAGCTTAACTGGGCTTCAATAGCTGATATGTCATGTATAACTGTCTACTTCCTCCACGCGCTACCGCGTACGTGCGATTCTGCCAAAGCACAGAACAGATATATAGAAGAGAAAGGTAAAATGGAAAATGGAAGCACATCAAAACGGCAAAGCAAACAAGACCAGAGGATCTAGGGTTTCCTTGGATCTCTCTGCGATATCAATATATTGATTTTAGTCTCTCTATCCCTCTTTGCCTGAAATTTTCTATTTCGATCGTGTCTAAATTTTGCACATTTAGGGGTTTTCAAAATGGGTAAGTCGATTTTGTAAAGGCATTCGAAACAGTTCAAATCTAGCTTTAGGGTTTCGACTAGTTATGTGCTCAAATCGAAACCTATTTATCGGTCCATTGAAACATTAAACAGAAATTAGAAATTCGGGAATCGAAGCAAGGGGAAAAGGGAGCGTTTTGAGAGTGCATTTGTTGATCTGTTAATATGCGGGGATTGCAGAAATCAAAAAGAGTTTCTTGGGCATCAGATGTTAATCTTTGTCAGGTAAAAGTGCCAATCTTCCAAAGGAAAATTTATAGATTTTTGACTAAATTTCAGAATTTCGACAAGTGTTTATATTTATCATTCCATTTACCGGACAAGCTAAAACAGACTCGGGCGTGAAATCCAATAGTAATGCTCTTTATAGATAATATTTTTTTTATTCATATAATTTTAACACCTGTCTGAAGAATGGGGATGTCATTTGCTCTCCTTGTGTGCACAGGTCTTTGTACTTTATACTTGAATACTGTAATGGGATTTGCGAGTGGTTCTAGTTAATCAGATAATGTTAAATCTGAATGATGATAATGGACTTGCCATGCATTTCTATATTGAAAAGGAACTTTTAATTGATAAGAGAAAATGATTTCTTATAAATTGTATTGCACGTCATTTGAACTCTCAAGCTTCGGGCTTGTATTGCTAATCAAGTACCATAATGAAAAATGGAAGACAGAAGGTCCTTGTTTTTTAATTTAAATTCCTACCTTTTACTCATTGCTCTGTAATAATATTCAAGACGATTTTCTTGTTGGTATTGAAAGTTTCAATTTTTTTTAACTGTAAAACAATGTTTGATTTGAGAGCTATTCTTAAATTAAAAAAAAAAAAAAAAAAATTGATTCTAGTTTAGAAATAACTGTATTGAAGGTGAACTATTGTTGTGCTATGAGCTTTCTTCTAATTACAAGATAATAATGCTTTGACATACAAATGCACACACACACACACACACACTCACACACTCATTAATTTAGGTAGAGGTTTGGTTTCCACTCCTCTTAAGCTGTTATTTCTTTTGCCTGAGAATTGGAAATTCAGATTCTAATGAAGCTATGTCAATATAGACTTATTAGGATAGTGTCCAAGGTAGTTCAATATGTTGGTAAACCTGGATAGAACAATTTCAATTTTCACTGTCATTTTTGAGTCATTTATAAGATGATATCATCACAACCTGGTTCCTGATAGTAGCTCCTCCTATGAAATGATTTTCACAGATATTGGGGAATATTACTAACCTGTGGATGAAAAGTCGTGGACATAAGAGAAGATGTATGGCATTTCAGTGTTGGCATTTATGGATTTTGTAGCATAGACTTTGATTGTGTGGTTTGCATAAAAAGAATAGGTTGAAATAAGATGGCAACAATTTGTATGTGGATATGTGTGAAAGGAGCATTTGTGTATGCTAATTGCCAAAACAATTCTGACAGATTCGGAGCTGTGATGAGGAACTAGGGATAGCAGGAAACAATAAGATAAGAACTGATGTATTGAAGAAGTTTGAGGCTGCATGAACTAAGGAATAGTTGCATAGTGGTGATCTGAAATGTGAATAGTTTTTAAATAAAAATTGTAAGCAAAAAGATGGTTGTGAAGTTGAAACCAAGTTGTGAAAATAAGGAACCTGTTGCTTCAATGCATAGTTAAAATTTTAGAATATGCCAATTATTTCCTGCAGGAATTGAATGGATAAAAAATTTATCAAATTCTAAGAATAGCAAGGGAAATTAATTTTTTACTAGTTCAATCATAGAATTCGCATTTAATGGTTGGAAATATGCTCCAAACGACAAGGTACTTTTGATCAAGTTAGTGTGGACTGTGGAGTTTCCATTGGAAATGATTGTACCGCATCAGTTAAGATTTAAAAACTGCAGTCCCTTTAATTATGATCTGTTATTTTCATGTGAAACTCCCTCTAAGTTTATAATTGATTTATCCACTTGCTTGATCTCGTTTGTGAAATAGCAATCTTCTCTTAGACATTTTTTTGTGTGAGTGGAGGTTTTGAAGATTCTACTTCGTTGTCCAATCTTAATCTGCTTGAAAGGTTTCTGAGCACCATTTAAACATTTGTTATGAACAATTGCCAAATGCCTTGTCATTTAATATCACCATGGGTGATGTCTTTTTATATTGTTCTAGTCAGATTCTCGTAATTTTGTGGTTTTAAGTTAACTTAGTGAGGAGTGGGGCAATGCGGTAGTGAACTGGTGCTAAGTCACAATGTGGGCAGAACAATGGGACATCTAACAATAATTAACTTAGAGACATTGTTGTGCAGATCTGCCTCGGGCAGCCTTATTTTTAAACAAAAGCTTGTCATTACGATGCGCTATTTGTGTTGTTGATGTCCTAAGCATTTGCTTTTTCATCTGAAACTTAAAGCAATAGATAAAGAACTTAAGCTTGATTTTCATGTAGAAATTTTTTTAATCACTTGGTTTACATAAAAATAAAAAAAATAAAAAAATAAAAAAAAAGAGGAAAGGGCCTCTGCATTACTTTTAGGTTCCTCTTGAAATACTTCAAATATCTTTAATTTTTGCTTTTTTCCAATTAGATCTAAAAGTGTATGAGGAGTCAGCATGCCAAGTGGAACAGTGTTTTGCATGTTGCTGTTAGAATTTTGTTGGCAGGTTTGGCAACAGAATTTCTTTTTGCTTGTCTATGTTATGAACTCTATTCTGGTTTCTTGCTTGATAGTTCTCTAGGAAGTCTTCATTATATCCTGATCTGGATTCTTGTGTTGTTGATTTAATAGTTTCAATGGTAGAAACACTGCTATATATTGTTTTATTTAAATAATGTGTTTATTATCAGTGTTATGATATACCCAATTGTAGTGACCTATTATTTTGCAAGACAAATTAGACAACATATGTGCATACATGCATGCTACCTCATAGAAGTTTGAATAACAAGGTCTTACATTTCTTTTTTTCTTCTGCCAAAAGTGATTTTATACCCATGCTAGAGGAAGTCATGCAATGTGTATATACCCCAGTTATGGCTTGCTTCTGAACATTTCTGCCTCAATATTAGGGAGTCTCTTATTATGTTTTGTGTCTCAATGCTTAGTTGTATGCTGCTTATGCATTTTACTCCCTATAGGACAAGAAGTTGGCCAGTCTCTGGTTATTGAACATATTCTAGCATATTTAGCTTTCAGATGAAAATCTTGTGTCATAACTTAGTTAATCTTTTATTTTTGAAATATATGTAGATAGACATCTAAAATACACCTTGATATGGTAATCCTAGTTTTCTAATTAGCTTGCGAGTGCATAGATCAGAATGGACGTAAATTTTTATTCAAGCTGATAAATTTGCATTATTATTTTTTGTTTTTCTGGTTTCTTTGGTAGCCATCATATTTTCCCATTCTACTATCAAGGAGTTCCTTCTCAGTTATGAATACAACATTAATATGGGCCAAAGAGAAATATCTGAATACTTTATGTGAAGTTATATTTACACTAACATTTCTTTGTATTTGATATCCCTTTTCATTTTTGTATTTGCTTTCCATTTTGAATTGTGACAAGGATATTAATCGTGTTTATGGTTTTATTCTTTTTGTGATTGTAAGTCTGAAATCTGAGCAATTGATTCCTGCTTCTTCTCACAGGTACGGCTGTTCCTGTCGGAGGAATCTCCTTCACAAGTTGGTCTTGGTGCACAAGATCACCTCCAAGCAAAAGCATCATGGCTTTCACATCCAGCTGGCATAGCTGCTGATGATATTCTGCCTCCTGGCTTTGAGGGAGGCCATCCTGCCAACCAATTGCATATTAAGTTGTCTGACATTCCTGTAATTAAATGGAAATGTCCTCCCAGGGTTAGTCACTAAGTTTTGGTTTTAGCTTTTAAGGTTTCCTTTGGTTTTCAATTTTGAATTTTTTATTATGGCACTGAAGTAGGGATATTGCAGTTTGTTTTGGACTTGACCTGGCAAGTGGTGGCGGGAGAAGAAAGCAAAGAGGTGGAGGTTCATAATCAGAGAGAGATGAGAGTGCTTGAAGCAGTTTATCCTCGTCCATCTGCCATTCCTCCAAAGTTTGATTCTTCTCCTTTTCTATGTTAAGTTCCTTTTTGTTTTTTACTTCTTGAACTCAAATTATTTTTGTCTATGCAGTCCAGCTTTCAGTGCAGAACTAGAAGACTCAAGACTCGATCATCAAGTTCCTCTGATTCCAATTACTCCCATTGAAGATGAAGACGCAGCAGATGCACCTTCTGAGTTTAGGGGACCATATAATGCTCCTGTGAGCTCGCAGTCCCAACTATTGGCTTCTGGAAATTTGCCACCTCAATACAGCATTCCTGCCATTTCAAATGCTCCTGTTAATGAGAAACCTGCTGCCGGAGCACTCCATGGCGTGGAACCAGATGTAGTAGCTGCTGCATCTGCTGCTTTTGCTGCCATTAATAAAAGCAATGATCAAGGAAGTTTGATAGACCGTGACCTGCTCGTTAAAATTCTCAACAACCCAAGATTGATTGAGAAGTTGGCTCAAGATTATGGAGCTGCCTCCAATGTGCAGAACACACCAAAGCCAACTGCACCTTTTGTCCCTTCACCAGAAAGCAATATACCTTCATCTTTTACCACTACTTTAAGTGGACCCTTTTATGCTCAGGCTAATGGGGTTGGACCGGGATATATTCCTAATGCACCAGTTCCTCAAGCAGCAGTTCCAGCTTCATCTGTACCTTGTGTTGGAGTTTCACAGGTGAAGGATGTGAATTACTATAAGAACTTGATCCAGCAACATGGAGGTGAAAGACAAGAAATTCCTCATCAATACAGTAGCCGTTACGGTCATCAAGTAGGACCGAACCCAGAATTAGTTAATCTTAAATCAAGGGATGCAAAGCCTAAGATTATGAAGCCTTGTATTTATTTTAATAGTTCAAGAGGATGCCGTCATGGAGCCAATTGCGCATACCAGCACGATACGTCATCCCCGCAACGGAGCAGTAGCATACAAGAGGTGCAAAATGCAAAGAGAATGAAGCTGGATAGGGAAATTAGCAGTTAGTTTTTGCTGCTTGCATGTAGCTTTTTCTTTTTTTTAGATCGAAGGGCATATTGCATCTCAGCATTTTTATTTAATTCTCTGGCTTGGTTTTGCTACAAATTATTCCCTTTACTTCTGAACGTCATTAAAATTATAGGCAGAGAAGCCTTCATATTCCTAATCAATTGCAGATTTCCATCGTTGAGATAGCATTTTCTTTTTCACATCTAATTCCTTATTTGTCTTTCCTCTATGTTTAAGGGTGATTAATTTAATTTAAAAAAATTAAAACAGTAGAAATTATCTATAATTTAATTGGGTTAAGGTAATAGGCTGGGCCTTGGGCCATGTACAAGTCTTCTGACGAAACGAAACTTGGCAAAAACTGGGCCCATCTAAGATTCTACATAGTACCGGAGGAGACGTTGTGGTGGAATAAATCCCTAGTCCGACCAGACCGGCAAGGTGTCGTTTGAAGCTGTGCTACGAAATCTCGGTTATTAATCAAACAAAATTGGGGGGCAGCAAAGAGCACTAACATGTTGAAGTTCCTGTCAAAGGTACGGATTGAGTTCAATGCGTTAGACCCTCGCATAGCCTCTTGCATGGAATTCTTAGCTCAATGCAACGCCCGCAAGGCCAAGGAATCGAACCCCGCGTGCCAGGTCTTAGTCAAGCGGCGAACCGATGACCACCCCCCGCAGATCACTGTCACTTTCGTTAACGGAGTCGAGGAGGTTTTTGACGGTACTAAGATTCCTGCTCAGAGCATTAGGAACATGATTTTGGAGAAGGGTCAGCTCCTCGAGACGGAGCAAATGTTCCGTGAAGCTGGTGAGAAGTGGCCTGTCATCATACCGGAGGAAGAGCTCCACATGCCTGCTCCTGGGACCAAGGTTAGAATCACCTTTGTTCTTTTCCTTCTTGAAAGCAATTTGGTTGGTCTTTGCTTTGTGTTTTATTTCGACTGGGCATTTCGCGAACAATTTGCGTGCTTTGGGTGGAGTGGTGGACAGCGGGTCTATTTTGGGTTTCTTAATGCCTGCGTTTTTGGTAAAATTATTTGATACTTATTCCTACCTGTATAGTGGTTACCTTGTTTATCTTTTTATTTGAGTCCTTTACACATTGCAAAGAAAAGATTATTCTTTTATAAATAAAACCCAAATGGGTTTAGTCTTCAATCCTTTGATATCTTTACTCGCATTCCCCTTTTCTTGTTCTGTGTTTGCACTTGATACAACTCTTATAATCTTCGTTTTTCCATTTTCAAATATGCTAGTGGCCATATAATGTTGACATTGGTAACTGTTGTTTTTCCCTCTACATGTTTGTTACCAATTACTCACACTGCCTATGACAGACATTTGAATGCTACCATTTATCACCAGTAATTATTTTTTGTGCTTGTTTTATAAGCTTAGACCTTTTGAAATATTATTTCCCAAAATCAAGTTTCAGAGATTTAGAGGACAGATTGAATAAGAAAAGGGTTGAAGAACAAGCTGGAGGCCAATATTTAAGTAGAAAATTCTGTGCGAGGATGTATATTATTTTTATTTATCAAACATTGCAAGAGTTAGTCGGAGATGCATTTCCTTTCTTATATCTGGATTTTCCAGAGCAGAAATTTAGTGTTCAAGTGCTCATTCAAGATTCCCTTATCTATTGCCATCCCAATTCCCAGTTCATTGCATTCTGACCAAACTGCTGCTCTTGTGGTTTGATAAATGAAACAGTATTTTGTTTCAATGGTTCACAAAAGCCGCTGCTCATTGATTATGTTTTTCTAGTCTATTAATTTATGTTATTTTGCACCTTCTCATGTTGCCATTTACCTCTCTTTGACCATCTAACGTCCTTTCCTTTCTTCTATTTATTTATTTTCCCTTTTTCCCACCCTTCCCAGCCAAGGAAGGCAGAGGAGAAGAAGCAATGAGACATATACACTCTGTTCTACATGTTGGGTGAGGCAACTGTCTGATGTCCATCAGTGCAACAGTGTCCATGGAACCAAATTTTAGCGAGTCATGCAAAAAATAAAGAACAAATCATTTTTTGAACTGTACTAGTGTTGCTAGCAAAGTATATTCTGATTCCATATTGAAGTGTTGATGGTGCCAGGAAAATCCTCTGAAATGAGCTACATGTGTTTTATGAATGTATTCTTCTTAGAGCTGCTCTTATGCTTAGGCTCTTTTGTACTGTCTTGACATCGTTTTCTCTTTCCTTCAAGGTTGCTGAGGTATTATATTTTATTTTAAAAGACAGACAAAAGAGAAATGCAATTTTAGAGCCAAAGAATATATTTTCCATATTGTCTATTCGAGGCTCGTTTTGTATCTCAGCCATATGAGAATGGACACGGTGGGAATTAGATGGGACTCTGACGTGTGGTTTATCAATTTGGAGTAATAGCCTAGGACATTGGCCATATCTGATGTCCTTGTCCCCAGCGTTCTCCATCTCACATGCCTGGTTCTCCGGGGGATGCATGAACAGTCCATGACGGGTCATTGTGATGTTGGGGTCGACATCTTATGCCTTTGTTCATAAGAAGGAATTTGGCTAAACATATGTAAACCTGTGTTTATCTATTGACACGTTTCAATAAATCAGGCGCCTGAACTTGATTTCCAATTGTCACGTTTTGCAGCTTTAAGTCTTACATTCAGCGACATTCAGTTTAATGCAAGACAAAAAACAGAATTTTATGTTTCACAAGCCAACCAACTGGTATGTTTGATCAATATGTCAATTATTTTAAATTTACAACTGGGTTTTGCCAGGTTAAAATGTAATACAGTAATCAGTGCGTCAGGTGTACAATTCGGAATGTGACTAGGCATAACTCTTTTCTAGAACATACAGGAGTAATTGCTTAGTCTAGCCTTCCTCTTCCACCATGAAACCTACCAAATTGCAAAACCATCTCACACGAGTTTATTTAGCGGTCTTCCCTTCTTACTGCATTGGGGTCAGACATCATATCCATCATCATCTTCTCAGGGGAATCTTCCCAGCTTGCAAAAGTTTTCAAATCAACCTGCCAAAAAGATGGCCATAAGTTCTCATTTAAGACTGGCATAACAAATGTCTAATTGAACTTGGTGGGTCACCTTGCGTCTTTGTTCAATGAAAAGATCCTCTCTCTTCTTATATGAAGCTTGGACTTCCTTTGCTGTCCTCCCGCCCAACCCCCAAACTTCAACTTCTGAAATCAAAGCTTCAACAGGGAGAAAACCCTGCAGTGCAGGTTCATTTACGGAAGTCAACTTGTGAAACTCGGTGTTAGTTTGGACCTTTTTGGCCACACGGTGGAAAGAGGCCAAATTTATCCAACTCTTACTCCTATTCCTACACTATCTTATACGATATCTGATTTTGATAATATCTCCACAGGGACGATTGACAATATATCAGGTATGAGAAATTCTTTCCCTATGAAGCACGCATAACTTGTCAAATGCAAAAATATTAAAATAAACGAAGGGATACAATGACCAAGAGATATTTTGAAATGATTAGTACTTGCTAATGCCGGATATGGATCAAGGAGAGGTAAACTTAAACAGAAAAATGACAGTTTACTTGTACAGTTATATGATATTATCAACAAATATTCAAGTAGACCAAACTAATTTATTGAAATATTGGCAATTGAGAATTAAAATAAAATGATAATGTTGGATCCCTGATTATCTTTGTTAAGCCCTACTACTTATACCTGAGATGGGAAAAGGGAACCTGGTTGGTAAGTTTTGTCAACTGCATGATGGCGAACAGTAACTCTTGCAAAGTCTTCATCGATAAATATTCTTTCATTCCCAATGGTTCCTCCAAATGCAATTCCCACAGGCTTATGATGTGGATCATAAGCTCGGCTAGTAGGATGCAAATGGCTGTAAACGAAGTTCTTATCTTTCCCTGTGACGATGTTAAAAATCAGTCAGTTCTTCTTCAAAATCCATGAAAATGGAAGCATTTTTCAGGACTTTTATTTAGTTTGACCTATCAACCACATTTCCTCCCTTTTTCCTGAAGGCAGAAAACTGCCCGGGATTTATTTTTTCTTGGGGTGGAGGAGGATGGCGAGCAGGCAAGCACACACACACCAGGTTTCTCTCTCTCTCTCTCTCTCTCTCTTGTTCTCATGCACATACCAGAATGTGAAGGTCTCTCTCTCTCTCCTCCCTTTTCCCTGAAGGCAGAAAACTGCCCGGGATTTATTTTTTCTTGGGGTGGGAGGAGGGCGGCGAGCAGGCAAGCACACACACACACGCACCAGGTTTCTCTTTCTCTCTCTCTCTTGTTCTCATGTACATACCAGAATGTGAACCTTTTTCCTGAAGGAAGAAAACTGCCTGGGATTTATTTTTTCTTGGGGTGGGAGGAGGGTGGCGAGCAGGCAAGCACACACACACACGCACCAGGTTTCTCTTTCTCTCTCTCTCTTGTTCTCATGTACATACCAGAATGTGAAAGTTTCTCTCTCTCTCTCTCTCTCTCTCTCTCTCTCTCTTATTCTTATGTACGTACCAGAACGTGAGAACGTATGGAAGATTGGACATATAGCATATAGTTTTCCAGAGGATCCGTAGAACATATCCTTATTTTCAAAACCCTGCTGTGTAAGTGCACCTATGATCCATTTTCTGACATTGATATTATCTTCGTGGGCATTGCCAGAAGTAGCAGAAACCAAAAATAGCAACGGACCATGATAACCTTCAATGTTAGACCAGAATCTGTTCAATCCCCTCCCGTGAAGAGATGACCTATACAGCAAAAGAAAAAAAAAAAGTTCGTAGTGTAGTAAGCAAATCAATAACTAAGATAACCATAGGAAGATTCACATTTCCACACAATCTGGATATGGAAGATTGAATACACTTCCATAATAAGCAGCTTAAAGTCTTACAACCAAATTATAAAATTCAATTTAGGTACATTAACTGTTCATATAGACTTGAACAATTCTTACAAGCAAACATAGTGCCAAGCAGCGAAAAGAACTGGTAGGTTGCTTACGAAAAGATGAACAGGGTAAGCTAACAAACCGGTAAAGAAGATTTTCATATGTTCCATCACCATTGCTAGGTAAGTATGGTTTCAAAATTTCTGAACTCATTTCACTCCAGAGAGTAAGAGAAATCGCCCATGCTCTTCCACATGTTAGTAGATGATTACCACTTAGCTCTTTTGGTGGGGTTGCTCCCTGTGATGAAGTTGAAGGTTCTAACTTATCCTGCTATTGATCATAAAAAAAAAAAGCATATGGTATATGATCTTATACAACTAGATACAACAATGGAAGAAATTCATCATCCTTAGTAAAAGCTGTAACAATAATCTGAGAAAGAAAAAATTCATTTAGTGTCGCCTCATCTGGTCTAGAATAGGGACTTGAAAAATAGACTATGGAATGATCACGCAGAATATAACTAGAAAAGTAGCAAGGACAACATAGAACAAACCAAATTATATAATTGTTTAACAATGAAAAATTAATTTCCAGATCACCAGATTCTAAAAAAAAAATTGATAGCATGTGGGAAAAGGAAAATCCCATTGCCAAGTAGAACATTTATGTGCTCCAAGAAGCATATATTGCATGCAGAGAAACTAAGCATGTAAAACCTTAAAGATGGGATATCAAGAGGCTAGATTCCAAAATCAAAATGCTAGACCATACATAACCTAATAAAAAGAATGGGGAGGCAAAAAAGAAAGTCAAAGCATGAATTGATTAATTAGAATTACTCTCTTCAGAAGATAGTAGACAAAGCAATCTCACCATCCCATGTTCTGCACTGGAGTATTATTATATCTCTAGTTCGATATGTTATGCAAGAACAGAAAATATAATCTTTGCACAAACATTCAAACTAATATAGCAAGATTCACAATTACATCAAATCATCAATGTCAGAGTTTAATTGGACTTGCATACCTCTGAAGAAACTGAAGTTTGAAGTCTCTTATTGATAAAATGTGTGAAGCAATCAGTCAGGTTCGGTACAGTTGTCAGGGCCCAAGTAAGAAACTTCCCAACAGGAAGTTGAACTTCCAAGATTGATATGTCAGAATCCCATACATCCAAGCTTCTGTCAACTTCGGCACAAGACATAACTGCTGACAATATCAAGTGACTAATATCAGGGAGACATAGATTTTCTTTTCCTTTGGTAAATCTTGAAGTTCTGGAATCCCATAACATTGTCCAACACATCCAGAGAAGCAAAAGAACATCGGTAGCAAGAAGAGACCCACTAATCTTACAATCGTCGTCGCTGGACTCGAACTCCAGTGTCAAAGGAAGTCCAGCTTTTGCATAGGTTGTGGCAAATACTCGCAACAAGTTATTGAGGGCCATTGAGGCAGGCATCCTCCCACAGAATTTCAAATAACCTCTCAAAAACTCGATCCAATTGAGACCACCTTTGTCAGAGATGAAAAGTAGGTCCACTATCGATGAACCCAGATGATCCAGTAATACCGGAAAGGAATCAGGCATTTTGGTTGCTTCACAGTCTGGATTATTATAATTTAAACAGAAACATTGCTGATCAAATTAAAAATCACATATCAGAAACCAGCGAATAAAAATGAACTTACTTCTCTGTTAAATTGAACCAATCTAGTTCAGTAACTTCTTTATATAAATACTAAGCAAAAAATGACAATACAAGCAAAGGAAAAAGCTTTTTGCTGTAGAGAGTGGCCAAGGTTTTGAAATACCTGAAGGGACTGGAGAGGAACAACATTTGTTTGAGGATCGGCAAGCTTAAGAAAAGAATTTTGAAGCATTGGCATAGCTCCGGTGGACGCAGCAAGACTTTCCACCTCTCGCTGTTCTCTTGTAACGTTCTGCTCTATCGAAGATGATGCTCCCATTGTCGCTACTATCCACTTTCTTGCAATTTGGTTAAAGGTTGTCCCACGCCAAAAACAAAAATGAAACTTCAGTTGATTTGAAGATGATGCTCCCCCCTCCTGTTTGTTTCCCGAGAAAATTCCACGGACCTTTTGAGTTTTGCCACTATATTTTACGTGTCACCAGGCATGTGATCCACTGGACAGATAACGACCGCGCTTATAGAACGCACCGTTTTACGTTTATTTTGATGATCAGGAGAGAGACTTGAATGGGCCTTAGACAGCAGAGTCTATGAACAATGACCCGGGTCCAAATAGAAGTAGAAGTGCATTGCAAAGATCTAAAGAATCAGAGACAGATCTCTTCCAACCACAGCATAACAATATCAGGGTTTTCATCGAGAGTCGTGTGATCAGATCTTTTCAGCCAATCGAATGGCGCCACCTCCAGGTCCTTATTCCGGCATCAGCTCTCTCGCTCTGGTAATTGTACTTCTCCTCATTGCCTGCCATCTAAATCCCTCTTCTCGTTGATTTCCATTTTTTTCTTTGGATTTGTTGGTCTGAGCAGGTTGCTCGGGCATCAGCATTCAGTTTCGGTCTGGTTTATGGAAGTGTGAAACTCAAAGTTCTGAAGGTAATTTCTGATCGTTGATTATTTACGTTTTCTTTTATTCTTTTTTGTGATTTTCCCTATCATGTGTGAGCCAGATCTAATAATTGTTTGTTCTTTTAACCGGTTAGATTAATATTGGATGTTATATCTTAACATCTAAGGACATGACTTCTACAACCCTATGTAGACATGAATAGGCTTAATACAGGTGTGGAAAATTGGATTCACTGATATGAATATGGAGTGATGTACTATGTTTGAGTCATTTTACCTGCATCTATCAATATGGTGATCATTCAATAGCACCTTGTTGGCCCTTATTTTTTCAGTGCTAGGCTAAATTGATTGTTTGTTAATAGATAGAATGATAGTTTGCTAGCGGGGTCACAACCAGCCATAGCAGATAATAAGTGGTTCTATTAAAGAAACATGGTGTAGCTGCAGAATTGGAGGATGTACGTACTTGGACTACTGCTAATATAATCTTTCGAGCACTGTAATTAGTCAGGTTTACAGAAATTGCATTGTTGCAGGCTTTTTTATTTTTCCTTTTCCTTCTTTGATTGCCTTTCTTTTATAGAAATTGCAAGCCATACTCTAATAGAAGTTTAATTCATCATAAATAGAGGATGATGGCATTAATGACAGTATGACACAATAGTGATGAGAGGAATTATTATTTCTGTTCATGTTTTGTTTGAGCTGATATGGAGGAATAGGGAATTTGCAAAGTCTCTTTGCCATCATATGTTTCATGAAATTACATTCATATTATTGATGATATAATTATATCTATATCATGTACATGACGAACTTTAGTTTTTCACTTAATTATTAGTACTATTTTTAAGTAGATCTGTTTGTTAGGTTTATAGTTTATCATCTATGATTCATTTTGGGCCTTTGGTTCAACATGCTTGTACTGTTGACTGATGTTCCATTGATAAATTCTACCCTCGACTTATGATTGGAAAGGAATCCTAACAAATGGATTTTCTTTGACCAGATGAAAGCAAAGTCACATAAGAAGTCTGAAGCTAAGTTACATCACTGATTAGTTGGCTTGCTCATCTCTGGATGCAATAAAGAGCCTTGGATGTCATTTAAATTATCTTGCACAGATGGTTCTTGATTTAGAATACTGTGAACATTTTGAATTTGTTTATCTTCATAATCATTAGAATGGCAGGCGTTTTTCCATTTCTGAGAAATAGAAGAAGTAGTAGTAATTCATAATTTTATTATATGGAAGAACAATCATCTGTGGATTACTGGGTCTCCCTGCATGTTTATTTCTTTTTCTGTATAGAAAATAACTGCATAAGATGCATAATGCCTAAAATAACAACCTTTCTTGAGCGGTATCAAGTATCAACCTGACAAATGACAACTTTTCTGTGGGCTTTTGTAGATTTTCATTGCTTTAAGCATCCAGCATGATTTTGGTTTTCTTTTGCTTTCGTTTTTGATTATTGGTGAAATAGTTCGAACTATGCCTTACAAAAAACTCTAGGGAAAGTGGATACAGAATGACAGATTGTGCTGATTGTTGAGTAGCGGGTCCTGGGTCAGGCCTCACGCTTCTGGTCCCAACGTGAAATTATTGCAGCGGAGAGGTTGTGCTCGTGGATAATTTTTAAGTAAACAAATCAAATGAGACTATAGTAATCAGCCAAACAAAAATGGACAAGTTATCTGCTTTTTTCTTAATCGTATGAATTAACTAATTATATCGTGATTATTTTAAAGCTTCTCTATGCCGGTCTACTTCGTTAGAAAATGGAAGTAGTGTCGGAAAAATGAAGAGGTGGGGCCATTGATCTTGACCATGGCATTAACACGTCAATTACCGAGGCCTTTTCTTATGGCCCTTGATACACACACTATATGGTGGGCCCAAGTCCATTCTTGACGTTAAGATGTTTTCGGCCCAATCAAAGAAAACCACTTTTTTCCCGCAATTCTTTCTTCTTTTGTTCAATCCGGAATGTATAAAAGATAATAATGTCTACGCAGCCCAATCCTCAACGCTACTGCTTGGCATTCAGCTCATCATTTTTTTCTTTTTTATGAAATTCAGCTCATCATTTCTTAATAATGTGCAATATAAGGACTACCATGCCATAGCATTGCTAAAGATAAGCTTGTAATTAAAATTAATTTTAATATTTATCCTTAAAATACACATGAATTTCTCAAATATGCTTATTTTATTTAAAATGGTTAATCACCGAGCAAAGATTGTGCTTCTTAATCAGAGAACCGAACCGGTTTTTTAAGTTTATTACTTTGTTTAAATATTTTGTGAAAGCAATACTGTTGTATTTGTCCTAATGATAACTAGGACACTTGAGGAACCATATTTAGTGAAATCCCTTTTTAACTTTAGTAGTTGGCACTGACTCTAACCGACAGGCGACGGCCACCTCGTCTCTCTCTCTCTCTCTCGCTAAAAATCACACTCTAATTTCTCACTCAAGAACCAGAGAAAAAAAGAAACACCCATCCACTTGCTTCACTTTCTTTGCAAATCTCACTCCCCAAGTGCACTCCAGGCCCAAACGCTTCTCTCTCCTCTGCTTTAGACGCAGAAGGAGAAGGAAACCATCAGACCAAGATGGGATCAGTGTCGCTGAAAATAGGAGATGGCACAGCCAGATTCAAGAGAGCGACTTTATGTTCCTCAGCAGTTAACGTTCTTATGATCTTCTCTGTTATCTCTACTAATCTCTTTGCTCTCTATGCCTTCACATCCTCTTCCAAACACCATCAAAATCATCTCTTTCACAATACTCACAAGAATATTTCTCTGATCTCTGAGCAAGTCTCTCTAATCTTAAGAGAGATAGATTCTTCTCAAAAAAAGCTTGCAAAGATGGAAAAAGAGCTTTTAGGCTACGAAACCATTGATATCTCAAGACCCAACATTGCAAACGAGCTCAAACTTTTTCTACAACACCACCAGCTTCCTCTCGGTAAAGATTCCAGAACTGGGATTACTGAAATGGTGGCTTCTGTGGGTCACTCGTGTGACAAATCTGCTGATTTGTTGTCTCAATTCATGACTTACAAGGTTTCTGGGCCTTGTCCTGATGACTGGAGCCTTGGCCAGAAGCTGATTTTGCGTGGATGTGAGCCTTTGCCAAGAAGGAGATGCTTTGCCAAGTCTGTTCCTAAGGTGGGTCTTTCTCCTTTTCCGATTTCTCTGTGGAAACCTGTTAATGATAAGATATTGACATGGAGTGGTCTTGGTTGCAAGAATCTTGAGTGCTTGAATAAAAAGAAACTGAGTAGAGATTGTGTTGGTTGCTTTGATTTGGCTAATGGGTATGAGAATCAAAAGTTTGTTAAGGTTAGAAGCAAGAATGATTTCTTAATTGATGATGTGTTAGCTTTAGCAAGTGGAGGAATTAGAGTAGGATTTGATATTGGTGGTGGGTCTGGCACTTTTGCTGCTAGAATGGCAGAAAAGAATGTGACTGTGATCACTAGTACTTTGAACATTGATGCTCCTTTCAGTGAATTCATAGCAGCTAGAGGGCTTTTCCCTTTGTATTTGAGCTTAGATCATAGATTCCCTTTTTATGACAATATTTTTGATTTGGTTCATGCGTCCAGTGGACTTGATGTTGGGGGCAAACCTGAGAAATTAGAGTTCTTAATGTTTGACATTGATCGGGTCATGAGAGCTGGTGGATTGTTTTGGTTGGATAACTTTTATTGTGCTGATGATGAAAAGAAGAGGACTTTGACAAGATTGATCGAGCGATTTGGTTATAAAAAACTAAAATGGGTTGTGGGAGAGAAGATAGAGACCGCTGGGTCAGGCAAATCTGAGATTTATTTATCTGCAGTCTTGCAAAAGCCAGCAAGAGTGTGATTATTGGAGTTTCCACGAGAAACTGCAAGACGTAAAAGGTAAGGATATCACTCACATTTGTAGGGGTTTTTTTTTCTTTTTTCTGCTCAGAATTTGTGCCACTTCGTTGCCCAAATGGTCATGAAATTTGTTTGAAGGTGCATTAACTGTTATTTCTTTTCCTCAACTGCAAACCTGCAGTGGAAACGGGAAGGCGATAATATCTGTTCTGTAATTTAAAACAGTATTATGTACTTTAGGGGATTTTATATTCAAGCTAAAGTAAATTGTTTAGGAATGGAAAAATTATACAATATTCTTGAATCTTCTGAACTGCAACTACCTGGTGTTTTGAGCCTGCACTATTTTTATCTAGCATTCCCTGGAAGACTTTGAATCTAAGTGCTAATAAACTTAAAGTATTGCAATGAAGTGATTGAAGTTTTGACAATTCTAGACAAGGTCATGGCAATAGAACTATATGAATGTGATGGGTTGAATTCATCTTTTGTCAGGATGATGAAATTCTGTAGGAGCATACAATCATGGCTTTGTCATAGATCATCGTGTACTTGTGACGTGTTTCTGAAATTTAAAAGAAATCATCGGGAGATCTGAACCGAAACTCCCTATTGTAAATGGTCCTCAGCTTAAGTAACTGACTGGTGCTCACAATCCATCGGTTCAAGTTTTGTCTGCCAAAGGAAACAGGACTCGAAATTTACTTATTACAGAGGACGCATTTGTGTTACGACACAGGAACCATGCACAGCCCTAATCAACAGATTTTGTATAGACCAGTTCTTTTTCACCCGACCTTCACCTGCACCAATAGTAAAAAAGTATTTCGCGTCGTTTTTTGAAAAACTACGGACTTTCCTAGTAAACGGGCAGTTTAACCATCTCCTTTGAACTGGTAATCGTCATGTTAAACCTCAACTACAAAGGAAAATATTTCCGTTGAACTTGTTTATTTACTAGTTAATCGTTAATACTCAGGATTGAAGAAGCACGATTAGCCTTGACTGTTTCGGGTTCACGTTTAAATACAGAACATAGGGCTTGCATGAAAAGATATAAAATAAAGTACCTCGTACATTAGTTGTGACATGAACAAATGCCAGCTCATATTTATATATCTAAACCCATTCTAATTTTCTAACAAATCCCCATATAACTCGCCATCCACCACCGTGTTAATCATGAAGACAAGAAATTTCAAGGACGATAACCCCAGCTTAACCGTGTAATACATATTACTTTTGGCAGCTATTGTTCAGTCTCAAGCATGGCTGCCTTCTGTTACGGAGGTATTCAAGCCGTTGATATTGGCATTGTTAAGGAGCTTCATTCCCTCCTCACTCAGCTGCTGAACTTCAGAAGGTGACAGAATCCTTATGCAGCGGACACAACCAACAAACTCCCTGAACAAGCAAATAAAATGGCCTTCAGTCTTCAGATATTGGCTCCCAACAGTATATTAAACAAGCCATACATGATAACAATGAATGATTAAACTTACTCCCATGGATCATCTCCGACCAATAGAACATCATTCTCGTAGTCCACATACACTAGCTTCCAACCTGACTCCCTTGGATTATTAAGCAACCCTTCAAGTCCAAACATGCATTCGATTGCAGAACATAGTTCTTCGTAGTTTCTAAAACTTGAGACATCGATCGACCTCCCCACTGAGCCAGCCTTTTGAACCTATCAACCACAAACAACTTCATCACCTTGGCTTGACACAAAAGATGCAAATTCCTTTGATTTCACTAGGAAATAATGTAGACGGCTAAAAACTCAGGAAAATTCTAAAATAATAATGAGAATGACAAACCTTTTCACAACGAGAAATGTGATTTCAATTATAAAAACAAATATAAAAAATTGGCTGGTTGCATGCAGAACTAGAGTAACCTGAAAACCATCCAGATAAATAAAAATTTATATGATGTACCTAGGACAGAAAGTCTAGCCGTAATAGTAAAGTGTTCAATCACACTAAAGACACAACTCAATTAAAAGCCACATTCGGACATGATCTCGGTCATACCATTTCAATTTTGATCCCCCACCCCCATCTACCCGACAAATAGCCATTTAGATATGCAACAAGAACAATACCTTTGTGTATGTCCGCACTCGTGGAGCAACCTGCTGCCATGAGTTATTCTGCATATAATTACCCTTGTCAAAATCCACATTGCTTGAAGATGTACCGCCTGAGCTGTCTGGAAAGTCTTGCTGTGAGAAAGCTTGGGAATCTGCTAAGCTTGCTGAAGTAATCTGTGACTGAACATCCTGGCTTGAGCTCAAGTTACCAACCAAACAATCTGAAGGGTTTTGGAAATCAGCACCTTTCGACGTGCACAACTCATCCAAAAGAGTATTCGAGACAGAAGGATCAATTACGGCACTTCCCCCATTGCCAACATCTACGTTTAGAGAGCCATACATTCCACTTTGATCATTGCTTTCATCTGACAAATCTTTTGCACCACCTGAGTTAAGGCTACAGAGGTCTTGCTGAGCTAAAGGAACGAGTTGGCTTGGTGGGGATAAAAATCTTAAATTGTTTAACTGTTGATCCCACAAATCCTGATTCATTAAAGGTAAAGAAGGATTATTTGCTTCAGGGAGTATGGATGCTTGTTCTTGCAATCCAAACATTGACAGAGGCCCTGACGATCCATATATCCCAGGGAGAGGTATGCAAGAAGACGAATTTGATATCCACTCATCAGTGTCTAAGAAGGGAAGTGAGCCATTGAGAGCATTAGAATCAGCTTGGGGTATATTAATTTGCTGAGAGTGGAGAGTGGATGCCTCAAACAGTTGTTGCATCGGCCAGAAATTGGTTTGAGCATGCAAGTGAGCCTGGGTCTGATTTTGAAACTCCAGTTGGTTGCTACAGTGCTGCAGATTTGTAGGACTTGAGGAAGCTTTTTCCTCGTTGCATTCTCCTGTTGAGGTTACCTGGCTTATCTGATCTGCCGAATGCTCAGGTTCAGATTTCAACTTTTCTACATTAATTCCATCTGGTGTTCGATTTTCAACAGTGCAAGGAGGATGTAACTTCCCGGTTGCATTTATTTTTGAAGCAGATGTATTAATCACGTCCGTTTGGTTGGCACAGAATTGGGAATAATTTTGGTTTTCTACTGACATAGCTACTGACTGGTTAAGCTGATTGATTGGTCCCTGCATGGTCTTAACATCATCTACAGGAGTTGCTTTAGCAGCAGAGAGTTCTTGGAGGGCAGACTCACAGATTCCAGGATAATTAACCTGAGGTTTCATTAGCATCTTGTAAAGCCTCTCAGAATACAGGTTTGGAATTGAAGAGTATGGAAAATTCCCATTTCCATGTTCAGGAAGCCAGATGAGGGGCCTTTTTATCAAGTTACCCCATTCAGTTTCTCCTCCTGGCCAGAAAAAAAAAAAATACAATGAATGTCAGAACAAATTTTTCCTCTAACAAACACAATTAGGATGAACATACCTAACATCCCTGCATGCAAGGGTCGTTTGAGACCTGAAGTCAGAGAAGGAAAAATGAAGAGGCTTTCAGGAGTCTCAATTTCCCATGAACTGACCCTATTCTGCCTATCAGAACACCCTGGCTCATCCCACTCCACCTGTTCCCAAAGAAAAAGGGAAATATTCAATTGCTTGATAGGCAAAGCAACTGGCAGTTACCAAGTTTCTATTCTGTCAATTGATTGCAACAGAAGATAAAAGCACAAGATTCATTCAGTTCCGCAAGCAGCCCTCTCACCTGAAGATTTCGCCACTTGGAGCCAGGCCACCTCAGTGGATCTAAGTCACTAATACCAACTATTGTGCCCATATATCTGCAGAAAAATTAAAAATTGCTAAGTTCTATACATGTCAAGCCAATAAATATCCAAGTTTAACCATGCAGATTTAATTAAAGCTTTAGATGGCCATGGCGTTTATCAGGCAAAATATCACCATGAATTTGAAGTACTTCTGTGTTATTATGGAGTAAAGCAAATATCAGTAGTTTGCTGCGGATATGCAATATGTTACTATTACTGCCAAATTGCCACCAAATAAGGATGTAAAAGGGTGCCATATATTAAAAAATACCTTCGTTTGCCTGATTCCTCTGTCTCAAACATCATTCCAAACCTCATTCCAACTGAAACTTGAGTTCCATATATAGCTTTTCTATACTTGGTTAAAGGAATGACAAACTCCGAAGGGCATGCCCTAAGAATAGTTGAAAGAATATATGTGATCACCATATTCAGAAACATACTTTATGGGACAAAAGAAAAGTAGGATCTAATCATGTACTAATAAACCTTGGGTTGTAAAAAATGGTGAATGGACTCCGATTGGCGGCAGCATGAGCTGCAGCAGCAAGGACACCAATATGCATGCTATCAGCAGATAGGACAGATGATGGCAATGTTGATTGTTGACGATTTGCACGCCTTACACCCACCAATAACTGTGATTTCTCATCCCTTGTAATATTAAGGATAGAATAAGTTAAAACATATAACTATATTAGAGAGAGAGAGAGAGAGCACAATCACATGGCACAATAAAGCTTCTTATCATCTTGCAAGAAAGACTGAACACCATTTTTCCCTACCAGAGTTATTTTCCAAAAACAATTGCAACACCTAGAACAATAATGAGGTTTAGTTATTTCCAAAAATTCATTGGTTGCTAGAAAGCTCAAGGGAAAATTTGATGCAATGGTAGGGGGAGGACGGAGTTCATTTCATATGTTTCTGTCCCTCTCATCTCCAAATAGCAGATATTAAAGTTATGGCATGATAAGGATGGATTTTACCTGATAAACAGAACAGAATCGCCTGCTTTAAGCCTTTTTGAACCAACAAATAAACTCCATCCAGTTGTAAGAAGATGCCGCTTCGGCTGCCCTGCGTAAAAAGTCAAGGAGTACGGTAAAATTCCAGACGAGCAGTCAAATGCAGGGGAGGAAATAAAGAAAAGGTAAGAAATGTCATAAAAGGTGTACATTGGCTCAAAAGCAACTTCAATTTGACCAAGAAACATCCCCTCACAGAGTTTGAGATTGAATAAAATTTCATGTCTCTCTGAATTATCTTAATCGATTTAGTAAAGAAATAGGAATACAAATCAAAAGATTTCTCACCACGATATATATGGCGAAATGTCCAAGTATTATCATGTAAGTCTCTAACAACAAGCTCTTGAGTTGGTGGTTGCATTGTGTAATCCTGAAAGTAAATTAAATCATCAACGCAAGAGTACGAAAATGATTTATCTCATGCGAAGACTTTTAGATAAGATCAAATCTGACCAACGGAGGAAAGAGCTTTTCTGCAGCTCTTCGAGGCACCGAGAATCCACCATGTGTGCTTGTATCACTCGCTGTCAAGGTTTTGCAAAAAAATTCACTTGGATGCTTGCTGGGTTTTAGTCCAAAATCTGGAATTGGGAAGACATCTTTTTCCTATACAGAAGTAAACGTGTTAAGCATCATATACATACATATATATTTGGTCACTTTTGGAAGGAACAGTAAAGAGGAGCCAAAGCGAAGAAGTTAGATAAACTATATAGTAGTCAAGCTTACAGAGTTCACTGGTTGAAGACTCATTTGGGCATAAATTTCATCCGTGTCTTTATCTGCCTAAAAAATTAGAGGAAAAGCAGGTTCAGATTACAATAACTCACCCTTTGACAAGATATAATAGTAGCATGCACAAACGTAAAGAGAAACGAGTCAGTAAAGAATTGGCATACATGTAGAGTGACATTGTGAACTTGGCACAATAGCTGAGAAGGGAGATTTGGGTAGTTAGGAACTTGTGAAGTTGCCGATCTTTTAGTGGAGACTGCCACCTACACGTGCCAAACGAAAGTTCATTAGTTCTCTGAATTATGGTAAAACAATCTGCCACAAGTCAACAAAGAAGCTGTCACAAAATCCATCTTCTCATATATAAACTCTGTTTTCAGAAAGCTCCTGTTACATTCTGGCGGGTTTCCGATTAGCAGAAATTCCAAATTTATCAGAATGATAAACACTTAATTTCTTACAAAATATAGAACACGTAAAACTATTTTCCCAACTTCCATGTTCACTAAAACCAATAATAACAGCCAGGCTGTTTCTCATGCTTTCATCTGAAGCAGACAGGTTAAATATTATTACAGGTTTATAAATGGGTTGGATTTTAATATCATTACATGTTTATGAAACATCTCAGATAAGTAGATGTAGACACGAAACCACATCATGCAATGTAGTTTCTAGTTACTTCAGGGGAAGCAGCCCCCGGATCAAGCATACTGGCAGTCTTATAGGTGAAATATCAATTTCCAACACCAACTTGACTCAAATCAACCTTGAAGACAACTATTAAAATGACAAACTACCAAAAACACCAGAACAAGTAAAAAAGTTTCAACTTATCATGTATTTGTAGAATCAGCTCCAAAGCAAGTTTGCCACATCACAAAAGAGTACTCAATTTGTATACTTTTGTATCAGCTCCAACGCTCCATACCGAAGATTCTAATTATTGATTCTGTCTAACTATTTTTGCACGGACTGTGCCTTGAGCATGAAACAGACATTACAACAGCTGACATCAAAAGATAGGGAATACTAGAGTAGCACTGAAGGAGCAAATAAAGATTTGGTCTTTTGCATAAAAGATCTTTGTTACCATAGAACATAACCAGTGATAGAAACCTTAGAAAAAGGGTTAACTGTAATAAAATTTTATGCCTCCAAATTTTATGCTTCAATTTTCAGTTCACAAAACCTTAACAAGCTGGAAAATTATGAAACTGTACCCTGAAACTGAAAATAAGGATTGAATAGGAAAGGCTAAAGCGTTGTAATGATAAATGCAAACCTGTTCACTGTGCCCTTGGGGGAAATAATACACCAGACTTCCAACTTGAGGCAAGGAAACAAGCGGACCAGCACATGCGTACCACAACTCCGAATTTATCGTCTTACGAGTCCCTGAAATCAAGCAGGACAATCTCTGAACATAAAAACACTCTTCAACTGCCTTTGTAAAGGGCACGCACATATGGACGAAATAGAAGCCGTTAGTTAATTGCATGGTTAAGAAAACTGAACCTTTGCTAGCTCATCTCAAGCCATGAGCAAGAAAAGCCAAACTTTTTAGAACAACCAAAAAGGAAATGAAGATTTTAGCGAAATGTAACAAAACCTGAATGATCTTGAATTTCTTTCAACAACTTCATTTCCTCGAGTAAATTGGTTTGTACTCCATTGACCAAGCCTCCAGCTTTGATTTTCTCTTCAACAGAACCCATTATCATCTGCTTCTCTTTCAAGTGTTCTCTACTCCAAGCAGACGAACTCAGTAGGAAACCCCATCTTCACATGTCTAACCCAAAAACCCTCCGCCAATCCGAAATCTCTTCGAAGAAATAAAAGGGCAAAGGATAATTGATCAAGCCATGTCATGAGAGGGAATCTCAGGTCACCAAAAAGACCAATCCAATTGTACACAAAAGAGAAGCCTTCCCCCTTCCGGGAGTCCAAAATCTAGGAACAAAACCTGCAAAAAGGCAACTATAGAGATCTTTTTAAGGTGGGCCTTTGACACAACTAGAACCAAAACCCATCATTTTGCATCAAAGCACGCGGACCGAAGCATGGGAGTGGGTCTCACCTCTCTCTTTCTGTATATGTCCGAGCTAATGGTTATTATCAAGTGCTTGTTTTTATCTCCCTAAAGAAACCGACCTTTCAATGAACCCCCTCCATGTATCATCATCACCACTCCGATTCTCTTTTTCCTTCTACTCTTTCGATCACCCAAAAAAAAAAGGAGCTTCCTTTGTCTGAAACTACACTAAAAATATTTTCCTCCCTCTGCCCATCTCAATAGACGTGTATTTGCTAGAAAGTAGAAAGAGTGTGTAAGCTCTTATCCTGCGCACACTCTTTCTGTATATAGCGATTTCGTTGCAGCTTTAAACTGTTGAAAAAAGATTAAAAAGCAAAATAAACATAATGAAGAAATGTTAAAACAAGCAGAGCTTAGACTATTAGAACACGAAAACTGTACAATACAGAGATAAAGACATATGATCAAAGAGAAAAGAGGGAGTGTGTCTTTGAGAGAGAGAGAGAGAGAGAGAGGTTTTATTTTTTTTAAAAAAGGAGGGAGTGGGTGAATAGAAAAGAAAAGAATGTCACGGTGGCGCATTTTAGCACGTGGATTACGAGGATTTGCAGGAGTATTCTCTCTCTATCTATCTAGCCCTCGCTTTTTCCCATTTGGCTTTTTTTGCTTGAGCTAGCTTCGATTTCACCTGCTTTCTTTCTCTGTATTACGGCAATTTTCATTTTGTTTTTCTATTTTTATTTAATAATTAATTAAATGTGGAAATTAAAAAGGAGAGATCGATAAAAGGTGCTTCTTTGCTTTTGCGTCTGATATAATTTGACCGTTTGTCACGCGTGCTGTTCACGACAAATCGGTGAGAGGAGGCGCACGCTAACGTATCCACTGAACAATCGCTCACGGCGCCGTTTTGTTTTCACATTTGCTAACCTCCTGGCTTATTATGTATTTTTTTTTTAATTTACTAGTGTTTTTTGGTGCCTTGCTCCCTGATTATATTCATTTTTTTATGTATATAATCTTAAAGTATAAATTTTTTATCATATTAAAATAATATAATCCTATAATTTGTATTATATTTTACCATATCAACTATCTATAATGCTAATTTTAAATATTTAATTTAATTTTATATAATTAAAGTGGTCTTATAATAAACTTCAAACTCATCTCTAAACTTAATTCTTTTGCCTCTAATTTATAAATATAGATTCTTTAAATCTTAATAAATGTCTAAAAACAAAATCAAGCAATAACTCAATCTCCAATCTTTACTCTGAACTCTAAATTATTTTTTAGAGCTAGATAGAGTGAAAAGAAATAAAAAAATAATATGAATTGATAACGGTACTCACTTTAGTTATAAAGGCAATAATATTTGTCCAGTATATTAGAGAAAAAAATATATGTACATACAAACATAAATATATAGTTATTGTTTTTTTCCGTTTTCTAAATACTATTTTCTTTTGAGTTAAACATATTAAGAATATAAGAGAAAAATATAAAAAAAATTAAAAATATTTAATCATCAATAAGTCATCTATCTTTTTGAGATATATAAATATCTTAATAAATTAAAATGATGATAATTAAATATTAATTCAATAATAAAAAAATAAAGACTCATTATTAATAATAAAATTATTTTGATAACTCAATATATAATCTGAATTAATAAAAAATAAAAACTCATTACTAATAATAATAAAACTCTTTTTCATAACTCAACATATAAGAATAAATAAATTATATTAAAAAAATTTCAAATTGAATTTCAAAAATCAACACCTTTTTCAATTGGAAAGACAATAACTTAATGAAATTCGATGTTAATGGACAAAAAAAAAAATTAAAGCTAAGTCAATGAATGCAAATTATAAAGCAAATCATGTTAGGATATTATATCGATTAGTTAATGAATTTATTCAAATATTTTATTTCTCCATTGTTCTAAATTATAAATTTGAAATTAATAAAAAATGTTCTATCCTCTTCAAATAACACATAAATTTTCCTACAATCATATAAAAAATATATATACTTTTTTCTTTTTATCTATTTCTTAAATAGAATATTCTATTTAAAAAAATAACGAATCGAATCAAATCATATAAATATAAAATAAAAAAAAATATAAATTTTTTTATATATTAAAATAAATGCAAGTGAATAATTTACATTAAATTTTATTGTACAAATCACTTTCAGTGCTACTTTTTATATACTTAATTCTATTTTTACATAATAAAATTGTCTTAAAATAATATTCAATTTAATTTCTAGACCTAATCCTTTAGTTCATAATTTATAAATATAAATTTTTAATATTATAATAGGTGCAAAAAAATTAAGTCATTACTTAATCTATAACCTTGCCCTCAACTTCAAATCAATATCTGTACATAACTGTAATAAAAAATAATAATAAATAAAAAAATAAATTATTTTTTATTATTGGGTAAGATAAAATAAATAAAAAAATAATCTTCATTGATAATACAAACTATATTAATTATATTGATAAAATAAATAATAATAAATTATTTTTTACTATTGGGTAACATAAAATAAATAAAAAGATAATATTTATTGATAATATAAATTATATTAATTATAGTTGTAGTATTACTTATCTAGTATATTAAATAAAGAAATACATGCATATACACAAATTCTCGAAATCCCAAATAGTTCTAGTTTTATTTTTCAATTTTCTAAACATGATTTTTTTAAGCCAAACAAATTTACGATATAGATAAAAAATATCAAGAAAATTAAAAATATTTAATCATCAATAAGCTATCTATTTATTGTAAAAGAGATAACAATCTTAAATTAAAATGATAATAACTACAGATTATTTCGTAATGAACAAAAAAATAAAAAATTATTATTATTAAAAATAAAATTCTTTCAAAACTCATTTAAAATTATTTTAATATATATAAATATATCAATAAAATATTATATATATTTTTTAAATTAAAATTTTAAACTGTGTCATCCTTAATTTAATTATATAAATTTTATTTAAAAATTTACTTTTTAAAAGACATATTTGATCATATCTTATAAATACGAAGAAAAGAATAGTAATAGAAATAATATACCTTTTTCCTTTTTTTCTCTCTCTCTTCAAGGAAATATTATATATATTCTATTTGAAATTTATTTCAAAGAATATATCTAATCAAATCATACAAATATATAAAATAAAAAATGTTAATAAAAAGGAATATATATATATTTCTATCTATTTCCTAAATAAAATATTTAAATTATAATCAAAATAGAATAAAATATTTAATAATTAGAACATTAAAAAAATTTAAATGTCTCGTTGTCATATATATTTATTGAAAAATAAAATTTAAAATTTTGAAATGCTTAATTATTTACAGCATTTATTTAAAAAATAATTTTTTTTATTTATTAAAAAGTCTTATGGGTCGAAATAATACTACGAGCCATATAAAAATGAAAAATCTTACTCTAAATTTACTAAATTAGTGAAAACACTAACAATCCAGATGACTCAAACTCTTTGAATCCTCTCATTCCTCACATAAGTGAAAAGATAATTAAACTACACATGATTGGCTTAAAAAATAATTTTTATAAATATATTCAATTAACTAATAAAATATAATTTTTAAATTGATCGGGACTAAAATTATTCTAAAATATTTTAAATTTTAATAAGAGTACTATTAAAAATCTCATTATTTCTCTTTATTTTTATATTTATATGTAGTATAGTATAGATTGAAACGGTATCTGAAATAGCACAACAATGTGGACTTGAAAGAAAAACGAATGGCCAAGGCTATAAGATTGTGGAGTTGAAATAGAGCAAAAAGGTTGAAGTTGAAGGTAGCAGAAGGAAAGAAAATTGAGTGATACGGATAGGATTTTTCTAAAATAAAAGGGTCATGCTATGTACATGATCGTCAGATATTGCATGGGTAAAAGAGTCACGCACGCAATCGCTTCTTCTTTTTCTTTTTCTTTTTCTTTTTTTTTTTTTTTTTTTTTTTGTGGGCCGTGCTACTGTTGTTGCTTGTAGGGCGTATCCCGAGAGAATAAGGCGCAGCGACTTTTATGAGTGATTGAACTTGAGAAAGAGGACACACAATTGAATTGTCGTTTGCTGATATGCTACGACATGGAGATCATATTCTTGCAGGCTTGCTATGTACCGTCTGGTCCGATTTACTATCCGGTCTGTCAGCGACCCCAAAACAAAGCCTGTTAAATCTTTAAAAATGGATTCCTTTTATTTTTAATAAAATTAGTTAACATTTATTATACAAACGAGGTAGTATATTATTCCATTAAGACATTTGAGTAATTAAACTCAAATTTGAGAAATAAATTAAATTTAAAGTGCATAGATAAAATTAAAAACTACGGGATGACTTAAATTTAAATATATATTTCGATTTAATGTATATTTGATCAACTTCGTAAATAAAATTAAAGGAAAATAAACATTATAAAAATCTCGTGGTTAAGATTTAAGATCTTCCACTTATAATAATCAAATTAGATTATTGTTTATTTTTAAAATAATTAAATATAATATAATAATAAGATATGAAAGAGAAAAAATAAGTCAGTTAAAACAGAGAAATTGGAATTACAAGAGAAAAGGGCTCGGAGTGGCTCGTGATGCAATGAGAACTACGCGTGTGGATGCGGAATATGATCTGACGGTGGAGAATTGACGCTGAAATCGAGTGGCACGCGGAGTATAAAATTTTCGGACTCTCTATTCTCTACTCGCTGGCGCTCTGTTCCATAGCTTTGGGACTTCAACTCGCCGTATTCTCAGTTTCGCAGCTTATAATTCCTAGATAAACATTGCTAATACTTATAGCCAAACACTACTCATATTGTTCCACGTGTCATCCAGGGGGGATTTTTCATGAAAATGTGCCTCGTTCAATTCCTTTTTCTAAAAAAATTTTTTCAATGTTTGACTTATAAAAATTATAGTATTTTTAAAGGTAGCCTAATGAAAGTAGCATTAAGCAATCAAATCAAAGATTTTAAAAATAAAAACAAATCCAAGGGTTGATTGTGGTCCTGGTCCTACCCAAATGACATCACCGGTGGAAAGATTAAAAGAATATTAAAAAGCCTTTTTATCATTATCAAAGGTGCAGGTGCAGGAGATTGTTGAATGGAAATGAGCGAGTCCACAACGCAAATTCACTGGGACCCACAATATTATAGCGTGGGATCCACCAACAACGACTCGTGAGTCCTATCATCAAATTGTAAAAGCACAGCTACCTTACAATTCCTACATACTATACAGTATAATACAGCCAAGACTGACTGAAAATAGCATAAATTTTTTACCACATAGCATAAAAAATAAATTAAAATTTAAAACCCTGCATTTTTTATAGACTTTATCATATTTTTATACAACGAATTTTTATTTCTTGAAATCTAAATTCTTCATTATTTCCTAAATTGTAATTATTATCTTATTAGATTAAGTTATTGTAGCTGTTCAGAATCTAAAAACCATTTTGAAGAATTTCATTTTTATGAAATCAGTATTTTGTAAATCTGAAAATTTTTTGTTTAAAATTAAATCGGGATTACAATTAAAAATTTTACTGTTCTAATACTAATTCAATCAATATTCTATTTCTAGTTATATGAACCAAATTTTTTTAAAAAAAAAAAAAAAGATTGAGTAGGGGCGATTGCATTGATATTGTTTTTTTTTGCTGCTCATAATTAAATTTGGACAACGCGCAATGAATGGCCTTTCAAATGAATAAAGAGACAAGCAATTGTTTGTTGCTCATAATTACTTGGTCACTTGATAAGAACAAAAGTTAATTAAGTAAAATATTTATATATTTTTTTAATTTTATAAATTGGATCCATATTCAGCCCAATAAAAGAAGATGGATTCTAAATGGGACAAAAACACAAAAATCAAAAGGCTAAGCTAAGATGGGACCCACCACCACGGTAATGAAAGAAAGATGGATGGTAAAAACGATTCATAATTAATGAGGATCCAAATGATTGAGATGATTATAGAGAGGGATTTCAGATTTGGTTTCCATTAGGGTTAAAAACAAAAAGACCAACCAAACAGACTTTCTCTTCGCATTAGATCTTACGAACATGCGTACAATAATAATGAGAGTACTTACAAAAACAAAATGTATACAGTAGAAAAAGAGTACAGGTGGGGTCCAGAGGGGGGGCGTGGTATGAGTATGAGGGGAACATGGAAGCAGTAATCAGTTGTAGGGATGTAAGGAGACATTTGCTTCAGAATCTTCCAGATGAGAGTGAACTCCATTTTGTCTCACTATTGCCACAATCCCCCTCCTTCACTTTATTATATTCTCTGTGGGCTTATTTTGCGAGGGCCAATGACGTGAATAAAGGTTCACAGAAAAGGCCCTTTTCTCTCGCATGTTACTTCAGTCTACTGATTCAGATTTGAGGACGGAGAGGAGGTGCTCTTTGCCTTGCTATCCTTTTTTTTCTTCTTCTTTGGTTCGTGTTTGCGTTTAAATAAGATAGGGGGAGTAATTGATTACGTACCAATATACCCACCCTCATGGATCGTATCTTTGTGAAAATCTTACTCTTTATACAACTGAATATACTAACTAAAACACATCTTATTGACTCATCCTTCAGTTTCTAGTTTCCAAAAAAAAGACCGTCATTCGTCAATTATAGTTAAAATATTGCTACAGCTGAACCATATGTCGTTCAGCTGCTGCGTTTACCGAGAAGGCTGAAGCTTGTCAAAATTATCCCCCCGCCTGTTCAAACTTGCGCACTCTTGCGCTCAGACGAACGACATCGTTTCGTAATCAATAAAGGAAATCCGTTAAATTACAATAACAGACAGATATTAATCGGGCCTCTAACCTAATTTATTTGGGCTTAAAATTACAATCTTCAAGGCCCATAAAAAGAGTAGACCACACGAGTTTTCTGGTTACTGGTTAACAAATTCAATTGAAAAAGAATTTGAAAAGTAAAGAAAGCCCTACAACCGTTGTTTACTTTGCCGCTGTTGTAAGAACCCTAATTCCAGATTGTTAAAGTGCAAAACTTTGTCCGATTCGATTGTAGATGGAGGGATTGAGCGTATCAAGGGCTAATTTGGTAGTTTATGTTCATCCTTCCCAGAGCAAGCATGTTTCTCGAGCAATACTCAGTGAGCTCAGCTCCTTGCTTTTCAAGTTCGTTCCTTGGCCTTCTTATTCTCTTGTGTCTCTCTCTTTTAAGTGTCTTTAGTTGCCTTTCAATTCTGCCAATGTTGCACAGTTCACGCCTAGATATTCTGTCAAAAGATTGAAAATTGGAAACACAATCATATTGATTATAAGAATAAACTACTATTATTCAGTTCTATTTTTCTGCTATAAAAAAAAAGTGTGTATATGTTGCCCAAATAACAGAGCAAAATCTCTATCTGCTATAGCTTTTACCCCATTGCACTCACTTTCATTTCACCTCTCTATCTATTGTTTGAATTATTTTGTGACACTGTTGTTTATTTTGCTTATTTTGGATTCACTTACAGGTTCAATGAAACTTTTGAAGGTGTTATATTAGCTTATGATTGGAGTGCTCCAGATAAACATGCAAGAATTCTATCTGGAGTTCACCCTTACTTTGGAGTGAGACTAAAAGCTAATCTATTACTTTTCTCTCCAAAGCCAGATATGCTTTTAGGTACTTTAGCTATGCTTCTTTGCATTCTGCAACTTATCAATAGTTTCCATTACAGTTTGAATTCAATAATGAAATAATTGAAATCGCAATGAAAAAACAAAGTTATATGATGGTAGCCATAAATGTGCAGCTAAAAACTTCTTGGGAAGCAATACAGCATATTCCTTACAAATTTGTGAATGATCTTAGTTCTTGTAATAGAGACATTGACTCGTACCATATATGAACAGCATTTTGTTTGGTGTTGCTGCATATATCTTGCCCTTAATAATTGTTTTCTGTCACGTCCAGAGGGAAAGGTCGTGAAACTTACACGAGAATACATTCATTGTATTGTTCTTGGGTTTTCATCTGGAGTTATAACAGATGAAGACATTCGCGATGAATTTAGATATAAACGTGTAGGTACCTTTACATGCTTATGCTCTGAATGTCTTCTTTTGTGCTTGGGAATTATTATTTTAAAATTATTTCCTAATATTACTTCTATTATTTGTTATAGAAACATGGTGAAGGCTTATATGTTAGCAAAGCTGAGAAACGACATGTGATAAAGGTTGGAACTGTGATACGCTTTGTTGTCAAGAGGTGACTTATTATTGTGTTTGCTGTTATTGTGCACTTCAAAATGTGTAATTATATGATTTGTATGACTTATTAGATAAATTCGTCCTTTAGAATTGAAAATGATATAATCTCTCTTATCTCGTGTTCAACTGTTCATACCTATGCATACATCTTTTGCACAAACTTTGAATTGGACCTCTAAAGGAGTACAAAGCTGAAACCTGATGGTCATGGTCATGCTGTGGAAAGCAGAGTCTGAATTATACACAGCCCATGAAATCTCCTGATGTCAATATATTATTAGATCCTATGTTGAATGCTGTTATATCTCATTAATTCTGGGGTTGGGAGTGCCAAAGCATCTCAAACTGTTTGACCAGAAGTGAGCTCTGGTATGCATTGGCTTCAATGATGAAGTCAACATAGCTTGATTATGACCTTGAATGTTTTGATCATATTGACATATCATTAATCTTTGCAGTTTTGATGTGGAAATACTGCATGTTTCTGGATCGTTGATTCCAACTCACACTGGAAGTATTAGTTGGTTGGAGGGAGATATTGAAAGCGCTATAACTGACAGGTTTGGCAACTAACTGGCTTCCCTAAAACCTAAACTAAGTTGTTGTTGTTTTTTATTTTTTTATATTTGAGGATTTTAAGCTTTTGAGATGTTAACTGGGTATTTGATGTTGTAGTAATAAAAAGAAGAGGACACAACCTGATGGAGAAATTGAAGTGCAAGACCATGGTAATGCAAGCAGGGACATATGTTCCTTGAATAATGACCTTGAAACCAAAAAGTCAAAGAAGCGTAGAAATGCATAAGATCATTGAGGCTGTTGCTGATTACTGACTATTTTCTATTCACTCTGTTCCTGTTAATCTCAACTCTTTTGTTTTGTACCAATTAGATACAATATATAACTTGTAATTTGCTGGTCGACCTTGAGCATCAAATTCTGAGTCAGCCCTATCAAATTCACAATACCTATCCCTCCATTCTGCTGTCACCATGTATGCACATGCAGTTAAGCTTATTCAATGTATGCATGCTCAGTGTAACCCTGTGGAATAGTTACAGCTTAATGCGTTTTGTTTTAAGATTGCAGCTCAATTTTCTCTCAAACCGCATATGGTCCATTGGGCCCTCCATTTCAAACTTATGCAAAATAGTTGGACCATTTTCGAGGTTGATTTGTTGCATAATTTATTTACAGATTTTAGCAAATATATTCTAGTTTAAACAGGCTGAACTGAGAACCAGTCCAAGTACCATAATTTTATACTTATAAAGATGAAATGAAAGTGTAGATATTCCGAATTACTTCCGGGCATGTAGGTGAAAGAAGGGAGGTAATTAGAGTTGGTTAGGATGGATAATATGGTGTTCGGCCTAACCTTGGTGCTGAAATCTGAATTTCAATGATCAGCCAAAATTTGGACGGTACTGAAAAGTGAAGCTTAATGGGTATTGTCCATTATCTTGGGTTGTAAAAACTACAGCTAGAATGGACACATGTCAAGGAGCAAGGATATCTGAACCAGAGATTTTGGCAATCAATCTTGGGTTTGGTTTGTCAATCATTTTTATTGGCATTTGGATGTGTGTGCAAAAAAAGTACATTCCATTTGCACCCATGTACTTATGATTAGTTTTTGCAGCTCCCCTGCCCACAGTCTATAACAACAACTACAAAGAAACAGATCTATACAGGTGGAACCACTATCATTATAAGGTATGGGGTTTCTTTCATTCAACGTTCCATATTCGTTTTTGCGTCCTTCTTGTAAGATTTTTTTATTTTATTATTATTATTATTATTATTTTTTAAAAAAATATGATATGCATATTAGATATGAGAAAGAGGGTATATACTAAATGGAGAAGATGGGTTTTTTTAGGTTGGTGAATGATTCTCAGTTGCGTCCAACTCCCATGTGAGAGTTTCCCTTTTTTATTCACTACAAAACAGCCTATATTATGACAAATTTTCCCGTATAATCCGCTTTAGTAACATGCTCATACCCTCTTACCAACACTCTAATTATATTTATAATGCCCTCTTTCTTTCTTTTATTTCTTCTTTGTAGGAATTAATGTTATGTTAGTAATATGTGACTCCTCTTAATTAATCATAAATGTGACCATTTAGGCAACTTAGAGGACAATTGTGTGTTTATATATATATATATATTAGTTTAGTCAGAATCTTTGTTTGGTTTACATCTCCTTATTTTGACCGAAACCCTTTTCCAATTTGCATGTTTTAATTAACTACAATTGTTTTCAATGATTTTTTAGAGGTTGTGAATAATTCATAAAATTTTATATATGTGTTCTTAATTAATTACATAAACCTTCTTTTTTTATCCATAACATTTTGCTAAATAAAAGTTTAGGGTGCAAACTATGAAAAAAAAATCTATATAGAAAAACAATTACGAATCTTGAAATGAAATTAATCTCAACGGAACCATAAGATTCAATTTGTAAAGATTGGATGGATTAGGTTGAGCCAGGTTTTGAAAATTTTGATATTTTTCTAAGTCTAATCCCAGCCTGTAAAGAGGGAAATTAGAAACCTTACGCAAATCATATCCTTAATTTTCACCAACAAAAAGTAATTAATTGACTTTTATAAGAAATTAATGAATTAATTGTTGTATTAAGTAGAAAGATTGTAAAGTAGAGTTGGTGTTATGGGTCCATATATTGGTTTTTTGATAATTAAGTTCAAACTACAAATAGCAATTAGGTCTACATATTAACAATCAACATCTTACTGCATGCGATGTTGATATATTCTTGATAATATATATGTTTCTCCCTGCAAAAAGAAATATAAATTTTGTTGACAGTATCATCAAGAAATTAAGCAACGTCTGTCAATCATTATCAATCATTCGATGTAATTAAAAATGTTAAGGAATAATTAGCAGTTACGAGTAATCAGTTTGACTTCAATATCCTAACCACCAAAGCAAGCTAGCTAGCTTGTCTATTACTGTAGATTAGATGCCGTCTCCGATCAAAGAAAGAGGTTTGTTTATATCTATCATTGTGTTTACTAATCACGTCAATGGATCCTCAATTCCTCATCACTGCTACTGATTAATTAATTTCATTAATTCCTCTCATCATTGAGAGAGAGAGAAAGATAGAATTTTGTTTAAGGAAAGTTAAAGATAGATTCATTTTCATATGCATAGATACTCGGACAGCTTGCAGAATATGTGTTTTAAAATGCAACTTTTTTGCCGTTTCCTTCTTCTGAATGCGTTTACTAGGTCATCCTCAACAAAAATTTCGACATAGTTTTCTGTAAAGTGCAGCCTGATGCTTGAAGATTTCAAAATTCTATCAACAAATCTTAATTTCCTGTGCTGTGAGTCCTTACCATCGGATTTTATAAAAAGAAATTTTTGGGTTCAACAAAAATTCGATTTAAAGAAGATAAAAGATATGGACGTGAATGAGAAAGTATGGAGGCATGGCTGTTGGCTAGCTGTTCTGGGCTCTCCAATGGCAGTACGGATTTCTTGGGAATGACCAATTAAAAAAAAAAAAAAAGTAATATTTGGTTCGTTGTATATATATATATTAGTAAATGCTATGAGAGTTATAGCTTGCTTGTTATTGGGTTATCCTTTAAGTAACAAAACCCCATGTGAAGATCTTCAACTTTTCAATCTTTAATATTTACCTCTCTGTCTCTCTCAACACTGTATTCGAAACTGTGGCCTGTGGGCAGGCTTTGTTTGTTTTAGAACTGAAAGATTCTGCATTGTTCAACGTCCAATATTTTTGCAACAAAGTGAAGGAGAAGAAGAAAGTTGTATTAATTAATTAGGTTTAAAAATAAAAACCTAATTACGTAAGATTGGATCCATTTGTTGGACAGTAGTGGTTTTGTTTTGGTATATAGATATAATATAGTACGTACGTGTATGGTGCACCTCTATCTGTACTGTCTTCTGCTTTGGTTACATGAAACAGAATGATCGATGTGAATAATCAATCGGTAAAAGAAAAAAGAAGGTTTTGAATACTGTTACTCCACGGTGCTATTGGAGTAGCCTAAACCATGTTTTTTTAGATCGATGTGAAAATTTTCAATTTCGTTTTCTTTAATTACAGTAACATGGTACTATAATGTTGTAGGTGGTAACAAAGAAGGTGAATTTTGAATTGTATGCGCATGCTGTCTGTCTCCGAGAAAGATATTAAATTACAACATGCTTTGTCGGCTCCCCATCTAGACAATAACACTGTTTTGTTCTTCACCATGATTTATTTATTTATTTTTTAAATTTTATCCTAAATTTATTAACAGGATGCGACTGAGTAATTATTTGGTAAATTAATTATCAAATGCCACGAAGACAAATTCAATGAAATTGTAATAATAAGAATCGACAGAGTATCAGACAAAAATTGAAAATTTTAGATTTCCTCCAATAACAAATTGCAACGTGGCATTCTCCCAACGACAAAAACGTAAAAATAGATAAGTTATTTAAATTTGTGAATTATCTGGCTGTGCATGTGCCTGCTGCTTAATTAATAGCTTCAGCTCTATACTTAAAGTTAATTAAAAGCAGCTTAATGGATACATTAAAAGAGAGATTCCCATAAACAAACAAAATTGCATTACAAAAGCTTACTTTTGTACCTAAATTATGGCTGCCACACGTCCTCTTTCCACCTTCCTTAAATATATTTATTTCATGCTTAATTATTAATTATTATTTTTAACCCTTTCACTTTCGTTTCTTTCTAAAATTATAACATCATAGCAATATTTGGATAAGTCAATAATTCAAATTGTTGATTCCTTTTATATGGTAGATCCAATGAATTACAGTAATACCTTCGACTGATTGAATTTAAAATCTGTTATTTTTTTATAAAATAGAAAAAAAAAATAATCACACCTCAGCCATGGAGATAATTATCTTTTACTTTAGTACTGTAATATTAAAAAGCAAGCGCCGAAGGTAAGTAATGTGCGAGAGTGACGTAGACAAAAAAGATTGATTTTAAATAATTAATTATTATTAAAAGGAAAGAAAAGAGTAACTGCCCGTACAAGGAGACGAGTAACCGTGGGTCCATAACACCCGTGACGCTCCTCAGTACAACTAAGCGGCTACGAACCTAGACGCCCTTTTCCAAAAGTATCACTCCCAATTGACGTTTTTGCATCATATTTTTCTTTTTCTTCCATATTTTATTAGATGTGGTGGGTCCCAACTCAGATGGACGGTGCCATGTCAGATTCTGACAATGACGTGGGCTAACGATATTCCTCCACCATTGGGTTGACCGGAAGCTTTTATTACATGTCAGCGCCACGTCGACTCTATGCCGCTGAGCCTTTGAGAATCGAAATTTTTACGATGTCGACTACCAATAGCATAAACCCACCTGTCATTAAAGGAGGAAAATTAATTTCTTGACTCCGAACTGCTTTTATTTCGAAATTAACCTTCCCTAAATCCTGCAAATATTCTTCAAATCTTCCCACATTTTTGTCCTGAGAAGGAAACAAAGAAATAAATTTTAAAAAATATATTTTCTTGTTTAATAATGATTTTGTGTTGGAGATACTTCAAGATTGAACAGTGAAAATAAATGGTTTGATCCTTAAATCCAGACAAGTGGGGGTTCTTAGGGTGCTAATATGACTTTTTTTGGGGGGGATGAACCAAACCCTGCTTGTAACATGTACGTGGACCCATGAATCCTCTCTGGGCCCATCTTCATCATTCAAGAATTGCTTTTCTCTTGTTCATTTATTTATTTTTCCTTAACTTGGTCACAATGAGAATAGTAAGAAGCCATATTGCACTGCATGAAAACGGAAACCTAATCTTAAATTAGAAATGGAGGATTTCACAGAACAGAGCAACGTTTGAGGGATAGAATAATGAAAATGATTGATTTGGGTGAGTTAGAAGAAAGAGGAAAGTGAATTTTGATTGGGGAAGATGGGCAGTACAGAGATTAGGAGAGGGTATTTTGGCAGCTAGTTTTTAAATCATAATAATAAATTAAAGAGAAGATGGGGTATCGCTGCACATGGCTGATGCTCAGAATATAAATATTTTTCAAATAAAAAAAAAAAAATTAATTAAATAAATGGAGTGAAACTGAAACACCTGTAAGAAGTCACAAGTGGTGGGTTTCCAGTTTCATACTTCCACTTGGTGCGTTTTAAAGCCAATTCCGCACGAACTCTTCCTTTTCAGCCTTAATTAGCTTTTGGTCAAACTGGTCCGCCATTATTTTATTTTAATCAAATTCTTACCGGATGCACCCTTGGTTTCATGTTTTAAACTACTCCAATTAATCTTCACATGCCTTTCAAAATATTAAAATTAATAATAATAATAAATAAGGCACACTGAAAAACAATCATTAGTTACAACGAGCATCTCATTTTTACCTAATTAATGTCAAAACAAAACTTACATTTTTCCTGGCAGATAAATTGAATTTGCTGATAAAAGAAGAAAAAAAAAAAAAAAAAAAAAGGACAAAACACTGATGAAGAGTTCCATAGTGGCTCGACACATTGGCGCCAAAGGCAGTAACAAGTGCCGATGCATATGCACAAATTTTACGTACTAATTATACTAAAACTGCCAAAACAAGTGTGAAATCCAAAAACACTCATTTTTGTTTATCATTAGAAGGGAAAAAACACAATTAAATTGATTGATTGCAAAATAAAATATTAAAACAGGATGATTTCATTTCATCACTTGAAGATTTTATTCACAACTTTACATGACACAGTTTCGAATCGTTAGCTCCATGCAATGTATTTGAAACCAAAATCTTGCTTTAAAATTGCAATAATATCTAAATCCACAATAAATATTAGATTTAGTTGTTAGTTTTTTTATCCACATATCATATGTTCTGTTGTTTCATTACCATCATGCAGACATAAATACGTAAAAAATACCATAAAATGCCAAAAATACAGGCCTTTCAAGTGCTTCAACAACAGCAGACACTTGCTTGTAATTATTTTAAACGCCAAGGGTTCTTTTGTCTATGCAATCTCTATAAATTCCTCCTCCCCCTCCTTTTCTCAAACCCCCCGCAAAGTTTTCTCTTACCCTTCCCAAAACGAAGGGAACAAAAGCTGGACAGACGACACTTTTGAAGAGCTTCTCTTTTTATTTTCTCGAGCTTTCCCTTTGGACTAAATTTTCCGAGAAAATGTCAGCTGGCTTTGGAAAATGCAGCAAAATCCGTCATATTGTGAGGCTTCGTCAAATGCTGCGGCGGTGGCGAAACAAGGCTCGCATGTCTGCCAACCGTATACCGTCTGATGTTCCTGCTGGACACGTGGCTGTCTGTGTTGGCACCAGTTGCAGGAGATTTGTGGTGCGGGCGACTTACTTGAACCATCCCGTTTTCAAGAAACTATTAGTGCAAGCAGAGGAAGAGTACGGCTTCAGCAACCAAGGTCCTCTGGCGATTCCATGTGACGAAACGGTATTTGAGGAAGTGCTTAGGTACATTTCGCGATCTGAGTCGGGTAATTCGATCCGGTTCTCGAATCTTGAAGATTTTCAACGGTATTGTCATGTCGGAGTTAGGAGTACACTCGATTTTTGGACGGAATCTCGACCGTTACTGCATGGGTTTGCTGATAAAACCATTTGGTAAGGATGAATACCGACTAGGATTTGGTTGGTATCGTTTAAAATTAATAAGGAGAGAAAAAGGATGGTACACTCTGATTCTGACCCGGGATCGACTCAGTCCGAGTGAGGAAAGCTCTCTGAAGGAAATTTTATCAGTTTCAAAATGAAAATTAATATACAAGTACAGTTGCCGAGTTGGACTCAAAGTTTGACTCGACTGATTTGCCCTGATTCATGGGGTCTGATTTTTCACTTACCATGTACAAATAGGTGAGTTGGTGGGTAAATTTAGGGAGAAACATATCTTCCTGGTTTTTTTCTTTTGGGTCGTTTTCCAGTTATTATTGGTTCAAAAGCTGCGGCGAGTCGGTGTAAAATACAACTCCGGAGAATGCTTGGAGATGGCAGAAAGAGGTGGCTGAGTTATCCACCGAGTCGTCCCGGGTTCAAATCGGATTGGACACAATGAAGGAGGAAGAGTAAAAGAAGCAAGTGGTGAAGTTATACTAGTAATTTGTAATCACTTTTGTAAATTCTGTTATTTATTTGATCAATGAAACATGGCATCAACCCATGTGAAAGAACAAAATACGACATTGTGCTGCAATTGCTTTCTCTATCCGTAATGTTATTTCCAATTTATTAAATTTTGTGATGAATAAAAAAATATATAAAATTATGATTTCATTTGTAAGAAGCAAATTTCAATAGCGGATTAAAGAGAACATGAACAATTTTTCATTGCTTCAAACACAAATTTCCAATATTGTATAACAAAAAAAAAACTACTGCTGGCATGCAACCACTTTTGGGTTGGACCCTCTCTCTCTCTCTCTCTCTCTGCACAGTCATGGAATAAATTATATATATTTCTGAACTGTTAAACAAAAGTTGAGAGCAAAATGAGAAGGATGGAATTAAATATTTAAATTTCTGGAAGGTTGCATTTTAATAGTATTTGTGTGTGTTTTTATATATTATTCAGAAAAACTGTCATAAGCTGTTCTACAACTTCAACAACAAACTGATAAAACTAGAAATCAAAGTTGAAAGATGCTAATTCTGTTTGACCGTTGACCTACTGTTCTTCTAGTTCTTCCAATGGACCATTCCATAGAACCACCCAATTGCTTGGCTCCTCTTTCAAGACCTCAAGTTTATTTTAAAAATTGGGGCAGTCATTTTTGTTTTAGTCAAAAACAATTCTTCAAAACTAGAAATTTATCTATTTTTGATTATTAATAATATCAATAAAAGAAGAAAGATTTATTTTCTGTAGAGAAATAGCAACTGGGTATTGAGAGTAAACAACATTGTGAGCGGTTATAAAAAGTTTGGCGGTGAGAGGATAACTGGATATGCATGCCCTAACCAAAGTGGACAAACAATATATGGTAAAGGGACAATCTTACAATATTTATTGAAAGGGACGGACAAGCCTTCACACAATTAGAAAATGCAGCGTCATGTGAAGTTTTTCACTTCAAATTCCCCACTGCTTATAAAATGGCTGTCTTAATCAAATGCTCCTTTAGGGTCTACCCATCAACAAAGATCTTCAAAGGACTCAGTTTTTGTACTGGAAGTAGCAGAACCAGAAGTAGTGGGCAGCTTTCACTTTCAATCGCAAGATTTCCTTCTGAAAAAATGTTTAAAGTCAATTTGTAGGTCCTTATGTGTTGGACCAAGTTTCCTATTGTAGTATTATAATTATTAACAAAGGTTAGATTAGGCTTTTAGATCTGCTTCCATTTCAATTTTAAAGTTGGAAGGTTTGAGTTGATTGATTCCGGTTATAATTAGTGGTCACAGATACAGATCTTTGTGATATGACATTGCATATAGGTGAGGAGTCTTTGGTCTAAACAGACTCATTTCCATTTGATTCTGTTATTATTTTAACAGTTCAGTTACTGTTTGATTCAGTTCGGTCACTTGCATAACTAACCGAATTTACATTTAATCGAAAACAGGTGATTCAATACGAAATAACTAAATCAAACCAAAATCGGTTCGGTTAAACCGCCCAGGAAAAAGCTCAAATATCAGCAAAGAAACCCGTGAACACAAATCCAAGCCCATTTCAGGAGCTTCATGGACTTGGGCTTGTTTGGGCTAATGAACTGATTGGGTTTTATGCTCCGTTATGGGCTTCTCATTACATGGGCTTTGTCGGAGGATTTTTAGTTCTATAGCCCGTTATACCCGGGCCGAATGAACTTGTTGTTAGCTTGGGTAAAATATCCGAAATTTGTTTTGGTGCGATTGGGCAAATGATATATGTAAGGGTGGTGGGTTTCTATTTGAATTAATAATTGTGCTTTTTCAACATATATAGAAGAGAACAGTATTAAACGCAGTGCCGGTGGTTGGAGATGGAGAAAGGCCACAAGAAATTCAGGTGTTGCTTCTCACAGTTGAAATAGTAGTGAGTGGGGACTATATGACACTACGTGTATCCTTCTTCAATCTTTCGCATTTAGTTTCTTGCTCTGCTAGCTGTCCATCTACAGCTCTAAGTTCTACATTTTCAGAACCTGGGAATTTTTATATTAGATATCTAATTAATTCTCGCTCCGCATTTATTCCGTTGTTTCTCAACCTAAAATAGTTAGAAATGCTATAAATATTTGTATTCAGTCTCTCCATCTTATTCAACTTTTCTACTTCCGTCAGCAATTAATTATGTTATATAGCCAAAGGCATGTGAACCACAAAGGTGTGTCCAAAATTTGCAGGCCATGCATGAGAAGCCCGGAAACTACTGTAACCTCCATTTACAAAACAACAATCTATTATGAAGAGTGAAGCATGCCTCTTTAAGAGGGTTCGAATAGGACGATTTTGTATTTTTATATGCAAAACACAATAAAACTGTGGACCACAGTCTGTGACATCAAGATAGATAGATTACTGGTTCTTTTCGTACCACCCATTTTTTTTTAGATTTCTCTGCTCTGCACACTTGTAAATTTTGTATCAATGAGGCAAGCAAATTAGGTGAGATTCTGATCAACATTGGACACTTTCTATTTTTTTCTCCATAAAATTGAATTATTAGAACCAAATTTCCAATTAATCATGATATTGCTTTTTGTTTTTGGTTTGTCGTGACGCTGAAAAACTTGGATTAGTTTGGCTTAATTACCTCAGAAAGCTCTTAGCTTCAATTAAATAATGATTTATCATAATTAATGAGATCAATTAAAGTAAATGACGACACTAATTTAAAATCTATACTTTAGCCCTTTATGCATAAAAGCAAAGTGATGATAGAGAAGGGGATAATTCTTTGTGAGGTAGGTTAGCCTATTGCGCATGAGACCCATGTAAAAAGTTAAAACTCACCAGAAAAGATAAAATGTAAAAAAAAAAAAAAAAAATAAATGTATCTAATCATTAACCACAACAAATTACAAAAATGACGAGACTCATCCTTTTTGTTCCGACATAAAAAATTATTATTATTATTTTTCTAGTTTGATTTTATTTTCACTAAACCTGAAAAATAAGTTTAAATTCATTGGAAAACAGTTAAAAGCCAAAATGATTAGTTCTAATGGATTTTTAATCTTCAAAAATTTGCTATGTATACAGTTTCAGTACAATTCCAATTCCCTTTTGGGGCGGAGGTGGCAGTGAGCCGCAGAAAAGCTTTTTCTATAAGCGGCAACGGAATGGGCCCTTGCTTGCCCAAAGTAATAATGAGAAGGTGCCGATCTTAAGTCGTGTTTGGTTAGTGTCAAAATCAGAAGGCCTTCCCCAATTTCCTTGGAAATTCTCCTCCAAACCTCTTCTTGCTCTATTTTCTGGTTTGAAATGAATCATTTTTTACTTTAATGAGTCAAATTAATGATATCTCAATTTTTTATGAATATTTTTTTTTTCGTGGGGTTAGGATTAAAGCTACATGGCAGTACACAGAAGAGAACAAGAAGGAGATATGATCATGATGATCAATGCAAGGCCAAAATGTAGGAAAAGAAAAAGAAAAATGACGATCAGCATAGGGAGAAGCGAAGAAGAGAGTGAATTGGGGATGGCTTGGAGAAGTACCAAAGCCAAAATCGAATCCAAAGAAAGAAAAAAAAAAAAAACTCTTTGCTTTGGCAATAAAAATGAAAAAGGCAAAAAGAAAGAAAGAAAGAAAGATAAGGAGGTGGCCTAAAGCTGTGTTATGCTGAGTGTGGGAATGGGTCCTGTCAAAGTGTATTATAAGAATTCTTTCGTATTAGCAAAGCAAAGGTTAAAAATTGAAAATTGTAAATTCCCAAAAGCAATATGAAATTCCAATTAAGGGATTGTTAAATTAATGCGTGAGCGTGAGGCATCATTTTCAATTGATGCCCTTTCGGAAAATAGGAGGTAGGCTTCTATCATTACCCAATACCATCTTCTTCCTATTTCATTACCTCTCCACTACCATTTGTAGCCTTCCCTTTGTGGGGAATTCATCTTTCATGATCCACACCTTCATCATGCTTAATGCTTCTCTCTTTTTGGAGTGACACTCTGAATATGACAAATATAGAAGGTCAAAAGCCTGTCCCTCCATTTCTTCTTTTGTTTTTTTTTTTTTCCACATTTTAAGTTTTATATTAATACAAAATAATACATTCTCTTAAAAAATAGAAATAGAAATATATTTCTGATATGAGGAAAATGTTCCCAGTTTCTTAAAAAAACAAAAACAGCATCGCATTTTGTTTAATAAGCCAATAGTACTATCCAATCAAACCTTTAACCTTTTCTCGGTTTCGGTCGATTGAAATTATTTTTACAATCGTGACTTAAAAGACAGCATTACCCCAGGAGAATGTCTAATTCACTAAATTTACATCTCAGTCCTTGTATTTATTTTTGTAAATTCATCCAACCATGCGCTTGTGATAACTTTTTTGCTGCTTTTAACATGACATGTACGCGCTATAAAACCATGTGCATGTGCATGCAACTTTCATATCCATGAAATTACCAATTTAGAATCATTTTGTTTTAACAAAATCTTAATAACATTCAACAAAACATAATCCCTCGCATGCTGCCAAATTTACGAGGAATCAAAATTAAAAAATATATATATATTTTTAATCATAAAAATAAAAAAAAGAATCTATTAGGAACTACATATGCTATCGTTATAGCTGGCAAATGGAAACATAATCCCCCGTCATCCTCTTCCTTCCATTTTTTTTTTTTTTTATTATAATAAAAATTGATTGACAGCTAGGCGATCATTGTTGGTAATACGTATGCCAACACAGCCAATAGCGTGTTCAATATTTTTCTATTCATTAACTCGTGTAAAATACTTCACAGTTCAATTAATTATAATTTACAATACTAATGATCCTTATTAAGTCACAATTTTCATAATTATTAATTGATGTGGATGTTCTAAATTGTCTATGCCTTAATGATACTTCCCTTTAACTTGGAATTTCAGTTTATATTACTCAAACCACAGACAAAAATACCACTATTAATAATTAAAAAAATCTTTTTTTATGGTGGAAACCACTCTATAAATGAAAATAAATTTCAACTATTTTCAATTAATTGTTATATAAATGGTTTTATTGTGGCATGAAAAAGACTTGATGCCTAAATAGCAATGGTGGGTCAGATTAAGAGACAGTCACACGGCCATGATAAGATAGGAAGGGTCATTCATTGTTCATATGTACGAAAGTTTTTGGTTGGTGATTGAGAATTAAGTCCACGTAATTTTTCAAATTGAAAAGACTTGCAAATAATTATAGTGATTAGTGGGTAATCTTAATATCCAAATCAAAACCATAGATTGAAGTGAAGTAGAAAAACTAACTAATTGATATTAAAAATTGATTCCTAAAATTTCATGCCATTAAATTATTTAAGTTCGTTCAAAAATTGCTATCTTGCCATTGCACGAGAGATTAAATAATAATTGAATTATAAAATAAGTGGGATGATTAAATAATAGCATTATATTAAATATGAAAGAATTAAATGTTATAGAATTAACAACAAATGATTAAGTGGTTTTAATGTGTTTCATTGAATGATAATAATCATTCGATAGTAATTTCAAGTGAAATTTAATCGTTAAATGATTATTTAATGAAATGAAATTGAATTGGAAAATCTGAATACGAATGGTATGAGGAAGGTTTTATGAGAATTGTTGAGCCCAAACTTGTAATTACAGTACTTTTTAATATTTATAAATGAATAATGAAGTATTTAATTGAATATTTTGTCGTATAATAGGTTTAGGTTTATTTTTAAAATAAAAAAAAAAAGAAAAGAAAAAGAAAAGAAACTGATGTTGTTGTGTTGTGGGCTGGGGCTGGTCACTGTTGGTGTTCTCTTCTCTAGCTGCCGACGCTGTCGTTTTCGGTAATTAAGAGGTAAGGGATCTGGGTTTTGCGAAACGTGGTCGCTTTCTAGCGAAAGCATTTCGAAGGTGGTCCCCATGTGGTTAAAAAGGTTAAGCAGCATATCAGAAACGTGTGGGTAGGTGGGGACCCCCTGTTCTTTTTTGGCCTTTTAACTGCCCTTGGATTCTGCTCCCTCCTCTCCTTCTTCTGCTCCACTCTTCTACCTCTCCTCCGCTTTATATCTTTCACGCGCTCCTCTCCTTTTCTTCTTTTCCTAATAAACTTACCATTTTCATTTCCAAATACTTATCGAGTTCAAGAATTTAATAAATAATAAATTATTTTTTATTTTTACGCTTTACATGTGATAACGAATAGAGATTTAATAATTTTCAGATAAATAATTTATGTAACTTAAATAATAAATTTAGTATAAAATTTTAATTTATTATTTATTATTAAATTTAGGTTAAAATGCCATTCTTCTAAGACCTGTACGGTATCTGAATTTTTAGAAGTAATTTGGTACCAAAAAAAATATTTTATGGTACTGAGTCCTATCTAAGCAAATTACAGTTCAATGACTTTGTCATTCTTTGCATCATCATATTGATGATGAAAACTTACCATAGAAGAGACATCATATCAGTCACGTTTTAGCACAAAGCTTTGCTCCTATTTCCAAAATAATGAAAGTGAAGTACACGCGCGTCAAAACGGTTAGAGTGTCCCAAGTCGCAAATATCCAGATAAAAAATCGAACCGGGATGTCTCCCGTCTGTAATTGGTTTGGTTAGGGCGTCTAATCACGCTGACCTGGGGTCTTTCAATTGGCTGACTGCAAATTTATTATCCAGCTCATTTAAATTTTATTAAATTAATAATTTAATAGTTATTGTTTCGTAATCAAGCGTCACACTTTTCCATTGAATGAAGTTAAGAATCGAGGCTGATGATCTAATCACGACCCTTCATTTAGGGGAAACGACAGAAGAGAGAGAAAGCGAATCAGAGCCGTCGAAATTAAATAACAATAAAGAAAAGGCGAAGCAGGTTAAAATGGGAAAACAGACAGGTGTGTTTGTGTCCGGAAACGCGCAGTCGCAGATGCCAGACGCTGCTAAAGACTGAAGGATGGGTCAGATCAATCAGAGTCCCCAGTAGCGATTTGACTTTTGGGAAACTTAGGAACTTTTAATACAGTATTCTTGGGGACTATGCTCATCTGATCTCGTCCATTTATAGAGTGGTTTGCTACTAGATATTTTTAACTTTGCTACAGTACCATGCAATTTTGATATTTTATAAAATAAAAATTTAGGACTCCTCTTCTAATTTTAACGAAAAGTATCCGTTTGAGATTTTTTTTTTATAACGTGTTTTTTATATTAATTATGCTCATTATATATTTATATAATATTAAAATATAAATTTTTATTTATATCAAAATAAATAACTGTCCGGTTGGGTGGCAGTACTACAAGTTTAGGATCTATGTTATGAGGTTTAGTACAAATCTTTTTATCCGTCGAGTGGAGAAAATTATTAAAATTTGAATTTTCAATATTTTATACTGTCAACTAAACTCTCAATTATTGAAGAAAAGGGCAAGAAAGAAAAAAGAAAAGATAAAAAGACGCAAAGAAAAAAAAAAAAAAAAAGAAAGTCAACATTTGCCTAATTGTTTTTGCTGCTGCATCCCATTCTGCAAGAGCAGCATTGCCAATGTATTTGATGGAAGAAAGTTCAATGGAATTGTTAATTAATTAGCGAAAAATTAAAAAAAAAGGGAAATTATTTCAGCAAGAAAATTAAATTTTCAGTAGAAAATTATATGTGGGAATAATAATCGCTTTGTTTATTTCAAAATTTGATTAGTATTATTTCATTTGTTCTGTTAAATTTGGTATCTTATTCATTTTTCACTAAAATTAAAAAAAAATAATAATTGAATAACTTCAATTATTTGAAAGAAAAGACAGTTGACTATATAAAATTTTTATTAATTATATATAACTAAAAAAATATAAAGTTTAACTGAAATTAAAAAGAAAAAAAAAAAAAAGGTAAAGTGCTATCTTTATTTTCTAGAAATGTCACATAATAGAATAAAAAAACTCAAAACGTATGGAATCTGAGTAATTGAAGTATATCCCTTTTTTCTTTTTTATTATACTTATTTTGGGTAACAAGCAAAGATTTACTATTAAATTATTTTATTAACATGACATTAAATATTTCATTCGTCGTAATATTTTTTTTTTCAATATCTGAAAATATTTATAAAGTTCTTAAATTTATATATTTAAGTGATTATTTTTTTTATAATTATTCATTAAATGAATGACTTTTGTTAATATCTTAATGAGTTAAGGGTAAAAAAATAATTTTTTTTTATTGACAAAATTATTAACATGCGTGTTTTGTCAAACTATACTAATTATGAAGTTGAGTTTATTAATTTAAACTGCTTATTATTATAAGATGTTGCATTTTCAAATTTAAGGTAAAAAAATTAATTTGGAAATCCCTAAACTAGCTGCAAACACACATATATGAATAAATTATGCCATATTATAAATATATTAAGGTCGATAAATATTTGTTTAGAGTATTTTATTTTTTAATATGCTATTTTAGTGTGAGTAAAATTTAATTTCAATTTAGGGGCTGAGGATATTGATATTTGTGATAAAAAAAAAAAGTTAGGCAGATAATTATTATTACAATATAGATTAGGCAAATAATTAATTTATAAATTTTGTCTTATTGGAATAGAACCTAGGCAATTATTACCGTCTAAATATATTCAACGAGCAATCAAATTTTAACAGTAATATTTTAAAATTTTAAAAAAGAAACAGTAATATTTAAAAAAAAAAAAAAATTGTTGGCTCAGTGCATGGGACTACATGGTGTAAGCCAGAAATTTCCCACGCCTGCAGTATAAAACGAGTTAATGGTAATACAGATCAACGGCTAAGATGCTGCGATACACGAAATCTCCAAGCAGTTGAAGCACATGGTCTGTATACAGCACTAAGAGAGTATGAGCTGTGACGGTGGTCCAAAGTCGTAACATACACACACACGCACACAAAGATAACATACACTTAACTCCACTTTACAAGTATCGGGATACAGCTAAGCTAAGCTCAGCTCTGATTCTAGCACAACTGTGAGGGACGCATTCGCCATTTGTAAACTTTTTCAGGGTAAATTAGTCAATTCTTATAGTTAGAAATACTATAAAAATATAACCATTTCACATTGTCCTTTTAATTTCATTTATTTTCTTTTAAACTCAGTGATAAAAATAAAATAATTTAAAGGTGATTGTTTTGGAGCTCTTGCAACGTCTTGCCTTTTAAGTGACACATAGAACCGAATATTTCCACTTCCTCGCCCACCTGGTAGTACCACCACCATTCCCACTAAGCCTCCACCACACCGCCACCACCACCACCTCATCGCCATATCTATTGTCTGAAGCAAAAACAGAGCACGAAAAGTAATACCTAATTTTAGATCGGCATTTATCTCAATCGTACTATTCTGCTTGCATTTTCAGTCCTTATCTTATCTCACTTGAAGCTACATTTCAACTGGTGAGTTGATGATATGTATTTAATAAGCTTAAATTTTCTGTACTGGTCTATTTCTTAGGCTGTTGGTGAGAGTGGTGTGAGAGCGAAGAAGGAGGGAGACAAGGGAGGTTAGCGTGAATTTTCCGCCTGTTTTTGGCTTTTTTTTGAAAACAATCTTTGGTTTTATTTGGGCCATTGCTAACCGTTGCTTTTTTGACAAATTGGAGGTTTTGTTTCTCTCCTCTCCTTGTCGGTGGTGTTCTGGTTTCCTTCATTTCAAGTTTTTCCTTTTTCCCATTTTTTCCTTAAAATCTCTGCTTATTTCCAGTTTTGATTTACCTAGTGGAGTATAATCTTTGTGGCCATTTTAGCTGTAACAGGCAAGCTAAAATGGCTACTCCTTTTTATTTCGGAGTTGCAATAGCCGTCTCTGGGCTTTGGTTTCGGCTTGTCAGTCCTGTTGCTTCATAAAGTCATAGCTTGCGAGTGTACCTTTTCTGTTAAAAAAAATTCCAGTTAGTACATTTCTCTACTCCACTCACCGTACTGGTCATCGTTTATCTCCTCAATTTAGATTTTATCTGGGGAGAAGAAAATGTTGATTCTTCCAATTTTAATTAGTCAATGATAGTTTTTCTTTTTAATTTTTATTTCTCCGAAATTCCCCATAGCTGATTCTTTTTAGCCTTTGTGAATTTCATTGTGCGATTATAAGATCTTCCTCAGATGTTAACCTGATTAGATCTCTAGCTTATGCATGCTCATCCGATTCATTATACTCTAATTGGAACCTTTAACACATTGATGATCTTAATATTTCAACGGAGGTAAATTTTTTATTCATATCTAGAAATGAAATTATTTATAATGCATGCTTTTTTCTTTTTTTTTATATTTCTTTGCCTAAATTTCGGGGCTTCAGTTCATGGAAAATTTCGCCGCTCTGTGTTTTTTCATTTCTTAAAAAAGAAATGTGCTTGTTACTTTGATTTGCTGCAGCCCATCTAACCGTTTTCATTTACTCTGTTTGGTTGTCAAGAAAGCGGATGATTTAAGGAAATTTTATAACTTGGAAAAACTGATGTTGATTCACTTAGTTGACCGTAACTATCGTTGTTGTCAAATAAAAGATGGTAACCAGGTGGCAACTTTTGCTCAGTTATCTTTGTAACAATAAAAAGAATTACCAGTTTTAAGTTTTGCTTTCTCATGCCAATGAAGAGAATTCCATATATGCTTACTGATTTCTGACTAGTTATCAATCTGATATTTTCTCAACTGCTCATGTTTATCACTTTATTAATTTGAAGGTTGTTTTTGTCATTTCATTCTTTTAGATTCTGTTGTTTTATTAGATTTGGGACAAACATTACGAAGGGAAGCTATAACTTATAGAGCGCATGTTTGTGAAGTGAAGACAGACTGCATCTGATCTCATGTCATTTTCTCCTTGGTGAATAAACTTTTGGAATGGATCCTTCTAATTATTTGTTTTGGAAGCAATGGCGATTTTAGGATCTTTGCTTTCATCAAGTTGATAAAGTTTTCATTGTATTCTGTGTTAATAAAAAACCTCTTGTCATTCATAAAATGCTAGTTAGTGATTTAAGATGCAGCTGACAACAATATGTACTGGTCTCTTTTTACCTATTCTATCAACATTTTTTTTTTCATATAATGATGTCAATTTATAATCTATGCTTCTTTTTTATGCTAAATTTGAGTTACTTTTCTGTTGATTCGAATAATTTATTAATCCTTGCACCCATTTACAGTCTACAATGGACCGTCGAAGTTGGCCCTGGAAGAAAAAGTCATCTGATAAGACTGAAAAAACAGCTACAGCTACAGATTCTGGTGGCGGCACGTTGGCTTCAGGTGGATCGCAGGCAGACAAGGTATGCTCATATACAGTGTCGTCCTTTTCCCTATGACACGTATACAGTGGAATGGTTAACTCTATTTGGATGATTGATGATACTATATGACAGCAATCCAGCATTTGTAAATATTCTACTAGGAAATCTTAAGAAATATCACAGTGCTTAAGCTGATGAGTTTTTTGGTAAATATGAAGATTTGGTATCAGAAAACATCTCCCAGAAAAAAAAAAGAGAATACTTTTCCACCTCAGAAAAAAATATCAATTAAGTTTCTTTTTAACCTTTTTGTTCCATTGGCTCTTTGGCTGAACAGTTGTAAAGAATCTAAGTCATATCTTTGTGCAGATCTTATTATAGGGTGGGGCATTTTAATTGGAACTATGTTCATATCTAGTGTCCTGTCGTGCTGATGCATTAGATTTCTCAGACTTCATTGGTTCATTCAAATTTATTTCCTTTTGTGTTTTATTTATGTTAATAGGATAACTACAAAAAGCCCAACTATGTTCAAATTTCGGTGGAATCATACACCCATCTGACTGGTTTGGAGGATCAAGTGAAGACATATGAGCAACAATTTCAGACTCTGGAGGATGAGATTAAGGAGTTAAATGAAAAGCTGTCTGCAGCAAATTCAGAGATGACGACAAAGGAAAATCTGGTGAAACAGCATGCTAAAGTTGCTGAAGAAGCCGTTTCAGGTATAATCCTCACTTTGTATCACATTTACTCGAAGGGATAACAAGTTTTGATTTATCTTTGAAGTTTCTTGACATTGTTGGTAGAAACTTCTCATATTGGGACCGTCATTTGTTGCAGGTTGGGAAAAGGCTGAAGCAGAAGCTTTGGCACTGAAAAATCATCTAGAAACGGTTACACTTTCAAAGCTCACTGCTGAAGATCGTGCGTCACATTTGGATGGTGCTCTTAAAGAGTGCATGCGACAAATAAGAAACCTGAAGGAAGAACATGAACAGAAATTGCAAGATGTCGCTCTCTCTAAGACCAAGCAATTAGACAAAATTAAGTTCGAGCTTGAAGCAAAGATAAATAACTTAGACCAAGAACTCCTTAGATCTGCAGCTGAAAATGCTGCTCTTTCAAGGTCTCTACAAGAGCGTTCTAACATGCTAATCAAAATAACAGAAGAAAAATCACAAGCTGAGGCTGAGATTGAACTTTTAAGGGGGAATATTGAATCATGTGAAAGGGAAATAAATTCCCTTAAATATGAATTACACATAGCTGCCAAGGAACTAGAGATTCGTAATGAGGAAAAGAATATGAGCATGAGATCTGCTGAAGCAGCAAACAAGCAGCACATGGAGGGAGTAAAAAAAATAGCTAAGCTGGAAGCAGAATGCCAAAGATTACGTGGTCTTGTGAGGAAAAAGTTGCCTGGTCCTGCTGCGCTTGCCCAAATGAAGTTAGAGGTTGAGAGTTTAGGCCGAGATTACGGAGATTCTCGCCTGAGGAGGTCACCTGTTAAGCTTCCTAGTCCACATCTTTCTGCTGTGACTGAATTTTCATTGGATAATGCTCAAAAATTCCAAAAAGAGAATGAGTTTCTCACAGAGCGTTTATTGGCCATGGAAGAAGAAACAAAGATGCTGAAAGAAGCTTTAGCAAAACGTAATAGTGAACTGCTGGCTTCTAGGAATCTGTGTGCCAAGACAGCAAGTCAGCTTCAAAGTTTAGAAGCACAACTTCATGTCAGCAGTCAACAGAAAAGTTCACCAAAATCTACAGTTCAGGTGCCTACAGAAGGTTACTCGAGTCAAAATTTGAGCAATCCACCTAGTTTGACCTCAATGTCTGAAGATGGAAATGATGATGACCGAAGTTGTGCTGACTCTTGCGCGACATCATTGATCTCTGAGCTCTCTCAATTAAAGAAGGAAAAGAGTGGTGAAAAGTCAAATAAGACGAAGACTGTAAAACACTTGGAGCTTATGGATGATTTTCTGGAGATGGAGAAGTTAGCTTGCTTAAATGAAAATGGTGCCAGCACTATTTCAGATTCTCCTAAAAATAAGATATCTGAAATTGCAAATGGTGATACTTCAGGAGAGGTCTCATTGGGCAAGGATGCCCTCTCTGAAGGACATTCTACTTTGGATCCATCAGCGAATCATGTACCCTTGATGACGCTTCAATCGAGGATTTCTTTGTTACTTGAGTCTGCATCTAAGGATGTTGACATGGGCAAAGTTTTAGACGATGTTAAACGTGTTGTACAGGATGCACATGATGCTCTGCATCAGCCCTCTGTAAATTGTGTATCTGAGGAAGTGGTTACTGTTGATGCAACAAGCAATGGGCAGACTTGTCCCAAAGATACTAGCTTAACTGGAGAGAAGGAAATCACTTTGTCCCAAGATATAAAGGCATCTACAGAAGCTGTGCACTCTGTAAACCAAGAGTTGGCTGCTGCCATTTCCAGTATTCTTGACTTTGTATTGTTCCTGGGCAAAGAAGCAATGGTAGTTCGTGACACATCTTCTGATGGCAGCGGTCTGAGCCAAAAGATTGAGGAATTCTCAGTCACCTTTAATAAAGTATTAAATGGCAATACAAGTTTGGTTGATTTTATTTTTGATCTTTCTCATGTATTAGCCAAAGCCAGCGAGCTTAGATTTAATGTCCTGGGTTATAAATGTTCTGAAGAAGAAATCATTAGTCCCGATTGCATAGATAAGGTTGCCTTACCAGAGAATAAGGTTCTTCAAAGGGATTCCTCAGGAGAAAGGTATCGAAATGGCTGTACCCACATTTCTAGCCCTACCTCTAACCCTGAGGTCCCTGATGATGGGAACTTGGTATCAAGCTATGGGTCAAATACAACATTATGCAAAGTCTCACTAGAGGAATTTGAAGAACTGAAAACAGAGAAAGATAACGTGGCCATGGATCTTGCTAGGTGCACTGAAAACCTAGAAATGACCAAATCCCAATTACATGAAACTGAGCAGCTTCTAGCTGAAGCTAAAGCACAATTGACTTCTGCGCAGAAGTCGAACAGCTTGTCTGAAACTCAGCTAAAATGTATGGCAGAGTCATATCGATCTCTTGAAGCTCGTGCAGAGGAGTTAGAAACTGAGGTAAACATTTGGCGAGCAAAAGCAGAAACTCTGGAAAACGAGCTTCAGGAAGAAAAACGATGCCACTGGGATGCTTTGACCAGAAGCAAAGAGCTTGAAGAGCAACTGCAAACGTAAGTTTATTCTTTTCTTTTCCTCTCTTTCTTTTTTTTTTTTTTTTGGTATTTTTTTTAATCATTGGTTATAAGATTAGAAGAGACAAATCAAGTTCAGGCTCCCTTCCAAATACTTGGAAAAGAATAATTCTTTTTTCTTTGTATCCACATTTACTACCCTCCTGAGTAAACTGATGCCTTTACTAGAGGTCAGTCAGGAGCTGATCTCAAGGTCTTTCTGGCTTTCTGAATTTAGAATCTGATTCCTGGTATAATCCAATTCCTCCTTTCGTTGTGTTTTATAGATAATAAAGGTTTTTGATTTACAGGATAAGTCAATAGGCAGAACAAGTTTTTTTAGAAAAAAGGGACTTTGTGAATTAAACTGTAACTTGCTAGATCACTTACTCTTTAAGAATTATGATAGGTCTTTCTTTAGGACATACCTATTAATCAACTCAGACTATTTGAAATGTCGATGTATTTTGATTGTGAGGAAGTATTATATGGAATTTTATAATGCTTCATTTAAATTTGGTTTTAGCTCTAAAATGTATACTTTTTTGTCACTATTAGGAAAGAGAGCTGCTCAGTTTGTTCTGCAGCTGCTGATGCTGACCTCAAGGCAAAACAAGTGAGAATTCTGTCCCTTATCTTTCTTAAATTTTCTCTGACAAGACTGGCTTCAATTCTCATGTTAAGCAAGAAACGAAAAATAATGCCAATTTATGAACAAGTGGACATCATCCTAGCAAGTTGCCTGTGGATGCTTTCCCAAAACAATCCCACATTATAATTTAGTTTGCCTAATTTGAAATCTCTCCCTGTTGCAAACAATCACATGTCCACATGAGTAAGATCTGATGGTAGAACATGCAGTGACATTATTAATTTTGTATGAATTATCAAGATAAAAAGCCAGAGACCATTTTTTGCTAGATGGAAATTTGAAAATCTGAACTTGAAAATGTTGTTATTATGAACAGGAAAGAGACTTAACAGCAGCGGCAGAAAAACTAGCCGAGTGCCAAGAGACTATATTTCTTCTTGGCAAGCAATTGAAAGCTTTGCGTCCTCAAGCAGAAACCATGGGATCTCCATACAGTGAGAGGAGCCAAAGGGGTGAGGGATTTGGTGATGATGAGCCTACTACAAGTGGCATGAACTTGCAAGATTTTGATCAGGCAGAGATGGATGCTACTGTTTCAACAAATCTGCACAAAACAGGTGGTGAATCCCCTATGGATATTTACAACCAGCCATGTAGTCCATCAGGCACCGAAACAAGCCTCTCAAGATCACCAATCAGTTCAAAGCAACCAAAACACAGACCTACCAAGTCAACTTCTTCTTCAACTCTTGTCGGAACACCAGAGAAACATCAAAGAGGCTTTAGCAGGTTCTTTTCCTCAAAAGGAAGAAATAGCAATTAGGCTTGCAGCGTGCAGGCATAATAATGATATGGTTGGAAAATGGAAAGGGTTGATAATTAATAATCCAAAGCACATAAAATGGAGATATCTATCATTGTTGGTGCTAGAATCATCCTTGGAAACGTTTGCCTGGGTTTCTTACTAAGAAACGGATGCTTTGAAAGCCCTGTAATTTTTTATTTTATTTTTTTTGTAACTGGTGACTGTATATGTTCCTCATATGTGTAGGCTCTTTTTTTCTCATTTTCCTTGTGTAATTTCTTCGATTGAATTAAGTTTCTGGACCTTACAATATCTGAATATAATCCTATTTTTGGTCAGTTCTTTTTGAATTCTTATTTTACTAAATTTTTTTTGGCAACAACCCAGCTAAATAGATACCAAAAGAAGCTTTAATTTCTTTCTTTGTATTTTTATTCTCTGGTACAGTAATAGTTGAAGTTGAGTTTAGGCACTTTGATCTAGAGCTAGAAGCAAATCAGGTGGGTGGTGGATTACCGCGCCATATGGTCACCGCTGTTGTTTTTCCTGGGCTTGTCCGATCCAAATTCCCAATCAACTCTTAATGGGCTCTAACCAGAAAAATTCCATTGGGAGGTGGATATTTTACTCTGGAACCACTCCGCAGTAAAATAATATAAATATTGGAACCTTCCATTGAGCATTTGACTATTTTGTGCACTTCAAAGACAAAAATTGCACACCCTTTCAGGCCTCAGATATACTGAAATCAGGGATTCATGTCATCTGCATATATACACATTTATTGAATAAATAATAAAAATTTAGACTAGTTCTTCAGTGAAGAATTGAAGAACCCAAATTTTCTCATTTGCATAAATGTTGAACCCAACATCTATACCCTACAACACAACTCACCTCCCAACATATATGGCTGTCTCTTGTCCTTCACCCTTTTCCGATTGCCAAAAATTTGACCAAACTAATTAATTGAATTTTTGTACAAAATGCATTAAATTATTCAATTTCATGCATATACTGATATATTATTGTTTCTTTTTTTTTTTTTGTTTTCTTACACGTGCTTTAACACTTACATCGCAGTAATATTTATAGATAAAATTTGCCGGTATATATAGAGATAAAGAGAAACAAATAGTTATAATTCCTAATAATGATTATATATATGGAGACAAGAATTTTAATGCAATTATGGGATTTAATGTGTTCCCATCATTAGAAGAAAAATGGCTTTAATAACCCGACATTTTGATAAGATAAAGCACAAATGTGACTTCTTAACCACTTGATTTGATACAATCACATGACTTCTGTTTCTAATTAACACTTTTAATCTCTATTATTATTAATTAGCTCTAAATCAACCTTTTAATTAATAATATAAATACAAAAAATATTCTGGCCATCTCTTAATCCTTACTGTCTTGATCACAATGCACTTTTCCTCCTCTTCTTCCACTACTGGATTAATTTTGAATAGGGCAGACAGACTGAGAGCATATAAAATGGAATATCCCATGTAAAGGAAATTTAGAAGATTAGATCTGTTTTGAACTTTGAAGAAGAAGAAGAAGAAGAAGAGGAAGAAATGAGAATGGACAAACAAGAAGTAACATTGAAAAGACATGGAAGAATAAAGAAACAGAAAAAACAGATTCATACCAACTATAACTTACTCATATTAGATTTTGAATCTAACCATTAAAAGATAAAAAAAAAAAAAACCATAACATCTTTCTTTTCTTGGACCATACTATTCCACATGTGAGCTTTGTCTTTACATGTGTATGTTTCAATCCCATCTCTTACTTTATCACATCGTTCAATAAATTGTAATAATAGAAACCTTCTCTCCTTCTTCTTCTTCTTCTTCTTCTTCTCACTGAGTGAATAGGAAATTAAGAACAATGGATATTATTAAATTTGTAATTTTATATAGTAACAGTAGAAACCTGGTTAGTCTACTCCTGAAAAGATTGGACTCTACCCTATATATACACTAGCCATGTCCCTCTTCAGTCTTCACTCCTAAACTTGGGTTAAACAACTAGAAAAAATGGTACAGTGCCAATTACTACTGGACAAGAGTAAATAAAAGCTAACAGACACATTTGGAGACATGCCATCCAGTTAGAATTCATGTCTCTAACTCGTGAGTGGATGGGACATGTTTTTTCTTATTCCTCCGAAAAAAAATTATGAATTTTTTGGGGTCTTAGCTAGCCAGTTACAAGGCTAAGCTAAGCCACTGATGCTGACAAATATGGTTATTTATTATTTTCAGAAAAAAGGAAAAAACAATTTGATATTTGTACATTATTCAATACGTAGTCACATACCGTATTGTATTGAAGACAGGAGAGTAAATAGCCTATTGCGTCTCCAATCTGAATCGACCACTTGGTGGGCCACCACTTCAGCCCGAGGTGAGTAATTGTTGGGCTCTTCACGATTTTTTAGATTTATAAGTGGGCCCCCACCACATGGCCTTGTCACTGATTTTCTCTACTCTTACTTCAACAAACAAACAAAAGAAAATTCCCTTCACCTTTCCTTTTCGGCTTATTAATTTTATTTTTCTTTTAATTTAAATATCATGAATCAATTAATTATTTTCTTATTCTGCTCAAATTTCAGTAATTAGAAAGCTAATCTTTAATAACTCCAAAACAATTCGCATTAATTTCCATGTTATTTGCACTAATAAAAATTTAATTTTTTTAATTAAGATGATAAGTAACTTTAATTTCAATTTGAATATTTGAAAAATATATTATTTTAGGAGGGAAAAAATTTTTACGCTCTATTTAGAGAGTTCCAAAAATAAATAATTGAATCACATTCATATGTACTGAAAGGGGGTACAAACCGCAACATAAAGCCACTTTTGCAGGAAAAAATGCATCGACTGCTTGAATAGAATCCCCACCGGTTGCGCTTCAGTAAATTTCAAAACGATCATTATTCTAATAAATTTGTTAGATGATTGATCAACACACTCATATATAAAAAATAAATAAAAATCATTATCAAAATCAAATATTTTTAATTAATATCATAAGCAGGAAAGCCGTGAAGTGAAAGATCCAAATGCATGCCCAGATAGCTAAATTATAATAAGATAGCATTTAACCGGAAGAACCCATTCTTTTTTAAATAAAAAGAAAATCTGATAAAGAATTAAACAGTTGAGATTGCACGAAGTTGAGAAAATCCCATGGATATGGGAACAGGAGTTGTTCCTTCTCTGACAAAACATTCTGTTTACTTAGAAATAATCCGTTGGGGAAGAGGTTAACAGTTTTAACTGCTAAAAACTGTCAATGGCAAGAACCCTAAAATGAAGTGAGAATGTACCATAATTAATATTAGTTCTTCTCCCACAGGGTATACATTGGTAACAAACCCCACACCACTGTAAGGAAAAATTACAAACTTGCAGATTTACATGGCGTCTGAACCCATATGTAATGTTCTTGGGTTTCTACTTTTCTCTCTTGGGTCAGAGTAAAAGAACAAAAAAACCCAAAGAAAGAATTATATATGAAAAAGAAAGAGATAGAAAATAAAAACAGAGAAGCAGTGAAGCAGCTTCATCTCTAAAGTCATTAATTTTCTCCAGACAGATCCCCTCATATAATAAAATCGATTAACCTGAAGAATGTAATTAGCTCTAGCTTCTTTTTTCTTGTCATTTTTTTTTTCGTCTTCATCTGAGCATGGATGTTAGAGACAGAAAAACTTGTTCTTGACAAGGAATGGTAAGACCCATATCGTGATCAAACCCAAACTCCTCTTCTGCTTCATGAAGCAAGGTTTGAAACTCAGGTCTTGTCAAGAAAGAAATAGGCACAATATATCTGCTTCTATTTTCACCAACATATACAACAAAGTGTCCTTTTGGCACATCTAAAGGAAGCCCTTCTTGGTCGTGATATCCTTGTTTCTTTCCTAAGCTCGAGCATCTCTTCAGGATCTGTTTAATAACTGCTGTCTGAGACAATTTGTTTGACGATTTCCTAATAGCCATATCTCTTTTTTCTTTTCTTTCTTTTTTTTTTCTAGTAAGAAGAGAATAAAAAAGAAAACTTTTTGGTATTGAGTTGATGAGAGAAATGGAGAAAAGAGTGTTGCTAGAGTTGGTGTGAAAAGGCAGAAGGGAGATTATAGGGTATTTATGGGGGGAGAGAGGAGTGTGTTAGAGAGAGAAAGCAAGGGCATGTGGGGGTGTGGGGGCAAAGGACAGACCATAGATGTTTTTGGGGTTTCGCGAGAGGGTTAAGGACATGCTTGGTGCCAAACCCACTGGGTTTAGACCTTCATGTTGCCCTTCCTAAGGACATCATGGTCCGTCAAGAAAATTTCTCTCTCCCTCTCTCACTTGAATTCTCCTTTCTAATATTATATTTTGCTTTTTCAACTTTCAAGTAAATTTTTTGTCTCTAATGTACATCGAGTTCATAAGAAGTATCCTCCCAATTTCCTTCTGCGTTATTTACCTTAAAAATCTTTTCAGGAAGTTATTTCTTGCCTCAGCTAAAAATGGAAATGGTTAAACATTCCTGCCATTGTCGTGTACCTCAGCTGCTCTATGTTTTAACTTTTCAGATGACCCTTTAATTTCCATCAGGTCTCATTTCTTCATGCTAGCTTCGTTTAATTCTTCCATTTTGAAATTCGTTTTCTCCCTTCTTCAAGTTTCCAAGATACAGATTTTGCTTTGTCTCCTCTTTAGGGATGGCTTGACACATTCTTCCATTTTCTTGTTTCTGCTTTGAGACTCCCAAAAGCACCAGTAATTTTCAGTTCTATTCATTTCACCAATAACCCCACCAGAAGATATGTTAATTATATATAATTATAGGTGAAATTAATTATAAATTAACAAATGATTTCATAATATAGCATGTTGATAACTGCATGTTAAGCTTTGATCTTGTGATGACAGATAAATAGAGCAGTAAATAATAAATTCACTGCACTTACATTTGGAGGGTTAACATTTGTTTTACACCAATTTATCTGTTTTGACAGAAATGTTTTGATTGCTACGTATCATGTAGGTGAATTCATTGCATCGATCATTGATAAGGGCAAGTGGCCAACTCTTTTGCCTTGTTTGAATCACCTCAAAACTAGTTGACCCATATCATATATTTACATTCAATTTTACTATTTTACAAACTACAAAAGAAAAAAAAATGGTCATAACCCCTAAGATTAGGGTAGGATTTGGTCTGGAAATCTTGATTAGTGTCTAGGATTTAACTAAAAAGAGGAAAGAAGAAAAAGGATGATAAGAAATTAAATAACTTATACGGATTTTGCAAGATAAGGGACAAGAGACTTTTTCTAGGAGATCTCTTGCTATGCACACATTAATTGTTCCTCAGCAGTAAAAGGACTTAAGGGCATGTGGTCCTCTAACTAGCACTGGCTAGGCCAGCACAACCAAATAGTCATGATCAGAAATAAATACATATATAGAGAGAGAGAGAGAGAGAGAAATAAAAAAAAAATAAATGAGAACCACCGATATTTTTATAGCCGAGCTATTGATTCAGAAATCAGAAATATATATATATATATATATACATAGGTTAGTCCCCTCCCCATGCACGTTCTAAAATTGAAATGCTTGTCTTTAATTCTACCAAATTAGTGCCCTTTTACTTAAATGCTTAATACGGCAACGTCCGGTCTGTCCTCTTCTCTTCCCTTCTTCGTGATTAATTATAACTCGTACAACGACAGTACGTTAACTCTCACGGCAATTACATGTATTTCTGTTTCTTTAATGTCTCCAATTTCTGTCTATCTATACACTGATTGATTAATTTAACCTAATCTCATATCATCTCTGTCTCTTTGATTTTGACACGGAAATTAAAAGAAAAAGAAATTGATCCTATCAACTGTACTCTATTTAGTCTTTTTGCCAATACGAGGAGTCGAAGGTATGTATGTGGATAGAGTCCGAAAGAGTGTGGGTACTGTAGTACCTGCATGTTCTGCAATTGAGATGGGGAGTTCAGTAAATGGATTAAAACAGGGGATTAGAAGGTGGGTTCTACTATAATCACTCGAAAGGCAGCAGCTGTGACTCCATTCATATTTATCTAAATCACAGCTAAATTGAGCAATGTATGCAGATTTCTAGGGTAGAAATTGACTCCCAATTCTTAAGCTGAGCACTTGAAGACCATGTTACCTTTGCCCTCTTGTAAAAGGACAAACGTTCTGTTCTGTTCTGTAATATAATATTCAAGCACTTTGTTTTCGCACAAATATTTCCATGTTCATACCGATGATGATATTTAGAGTTTTGAATCTTTAATCTTTCACTAAAATTCATTTGAAAACACCATTCGTTCACAGATTCAATAAATTATTGACTTATATAAAGAATTTGATATATCTCAAAGTCTAAGTCTGACCCAACTGTATCTACATGGATACCATTTTTTAACTATTCCTGCACAGTTTGAATCACCCTTTTTGAGCATCTCCAATTTACACTTTTCTTTCAAACCATTATTGATGCTGTATAGAAGGGAAGTTTTTCCATTCGGTACACTAATTCGAACTAAAACCAGAAAGCCCAGAAAGGCATGAGCTGAACTGAAAAGGATTCTTCAAGGAAATCAAATAGACAACTTGAAAACATGTTTAGTACTAAGAGAAAGATTGACGCAGACTATACAAATGAACATACATATCATATAAAGTGTAATCAACAAAACAAACCTTAACTAACATACTATGAAATCGAATGATACTTATCAGTATGGCCCTGAGACGACCCAACTAATAAGTTCATTGTTACAATTTTTAAGCCACACATTCTGCTTCCAATTTAAGACCATGCACTTTAAACGTAATTTCTTTTTTGTTTTATAAAAATCAATGAGAAAATTACAGCCGCTCGGCCATCGCCCCCGACAACTAAGCCGGGGCCGGAGGAAGGTTCCGAAAATTAGAGGACTTACGGAAGTAACTCCTCGCAGGCATTTTTAAGAAAATATGCACACGAAAGTGTGTGGTTGTTAACATATCAGAAAAGAGGACAGTTTTGTCTATTTTAATGACAAAATTGATTTGACTATTATTATTATAAAAAAAGAGGGAGGTCCGTGCCAGCTGGGTTAGACTGGTTTTGTTATATGACTTATGGGTCAGAAGAACTGAAATTGGACGCGTTTATGGACTATAGACTTTGGAGAGCCGTGATTGAATTGAAGAAATTACCAAGATATTAATATTTATTTATAGCTTGTAAATGTACGTTAAATTTGCTATTTTTCACGTGTTTTTATGCTTGAATCAGGATATTCAGATAAAATTTTTTATTTGCTCGAATTAAGATAATATAAAAAAATCGATTGAATTTATGATTTTGCTATCCATTTTCATTTATATTATTCATCTTAATACAAATTGCTAACTGTACAAATTGATTTCTTTAGATGTTTCAACTACTCCTATAAATAGATATGTGGAACCGACTAACTAGGGAAGAAACAAGTGGCACCAACCACAGAATTTGCAACTCTTTTTTCTTATTTTCTTCTTTCTCTGGTGTTCATAATAAAAAAAAACAGAGCTAAACTGACATCATTGTTGACTTATCCAATCCAATAATAGTTGATATAGCCTATGGGTCTTAGCTGATAACTTTGACATCGCAGTCGATTTTTAGAGCTTGGATTGAATGTAGCGGGGCAATAGCAGAAGAATCAAAAGTAGTATCCGGCAGAAAGCAATCCACCATATTGCAATGTTTCCAAACCCCACTAGTCAATGCCCCTTGCCTTTACAAGCTCAACCCAAATTGACATCTGAAAGATTAATTCTAAATCGGCTGTGTACATTTAAGCTCAATCCACTGAGTAAAAGAAACCGCCATAAACTGTCACTCTGTTCTGCCTTATCCATCTTCCAGAATCACGGTGGTGATTGGTGAGTAACCATCTACTTATTCTGCCTCTCTGGAGTTCCTCAAAATTTTTTATTAAAAAGGCACAATAGCTTGAGCAATTTTGCGGGCCAGAACCAGGCCCGTGCAACTATATTTAAAGTTAAGCAAAAGTCATATACAGGGTTCCTGTTGAAACCACTCTATATTAGCGCCACAATCCTAAATGCTTTGATTGCACACAGGCAATTGTCTTTAAAATGAATAAGAAATCATTCACAGTTATAAGAAAATTCCATCAGTTTGGTAGCTGCAACAATTAATTCAGATGGTGTCTTAGTGAAAATACTATAGTAGAACTCTTCTCCTCTTGTTTGAACTCTTTCGCTTGAAATTTGCTCATAAATCACATATCTAAGTGGATAAAACGGTTGACTTCTCTGATGCCTCTTCTACCTGCAAGCTCTCATAATATTTCACAAGGACTTCCCAACCGCTGGGACACATAAATCCATCAGGAGGATTCTCACCATTTCTCGCATAAGTTCTCATCTGCAAGAAAACCACGAGCAAATCAAGTTAGGAGAAGGGAAGTTTATACATGAAGAATGTTGTATTACAAAATCAGATATGAAAACTTCGATATTCACAACCTCTATCATCGTAAATTAGGAGAATAAATAAGAGGGAACATCAACATTTCAACACTATCTCTATGAAATCATGTGAGCAATAAAAAAGGTGAGAATGTCATTGCCTTAATGACTACTGTCAAATCCATGGACCTTGATTCATACCTTAGTTCCAGAGATGAAGAGGAAATCCTGAGCACGAGACGGATCAAAAAATGCCATCTTCTTTGCTGCAGTGTCATATGCTGCCACCTGCACAAGACAGCAAAGAGAACTTAGCACATGACTCATTTGCAGGGAAAACACTAAAAGGAAAATTGCACAGGCACTGTATTTAAAACATCAAAAAGCCAGCTTTATCGTGCAAAACTTGATCTAACAAAGAACAAAATCCCGGAGCAAAGATGTAAGGACTACCAAACTGAGGTGAATGTGAACAAACACATCAAAGCAGAACAAGAATTATAAAGATGGGGCATATCAAATACCAGCCCTAGCATTCAGCCTCATCTTGTAAGAGCATCTACTTGCCTCACATTGTTTAGGAAACTTCCTCTTCCAACTATCCAAATTATCAGATATAGAATTTTCAATCAAGCTTGACAATAGTTTTCTGCATGGGGTCTACAATATTCTGTTCATTGTTTCAATAATGAAACAAGCAACAAACATGGGCTCTTAAATAAATTCCCGCTCTTATTAGTCTTGAGAGGAGCTATTGCCTTATTGGTACCTATATATCACGTAAGACCAACAACTATTCAAGGGCAAGGCTATTCATTGCTAAGGAACGTACATCCAGATGCATCATTTACCTCGTTCACATCTTAACCGTCTCTGGAATGGTAATTTCAAAAATTCTGGAATTGCTAAAGTCACAACTGACTATGAAAATACAATGATGTTTGCTGGTGTTTGTACCAGGTTGTATAAGATGTAGAGGAGATAATGCACTACAATAAAATAACTGCTTAGTGCTAATTCGAAATTGCTAACCTTTGTAACATAATTAAAGTGTAACAAAGAAAACAGGAGAGGAAAAGAGTTTCACCAGTTGAGCAAGAAACTAATAATACCTACCCTAAATGGCAAGATATTTAACTTCTCCAACCCAGGAGCCATGCTCAGAACCTTCTTTCCATGATCAGGATCATATAAATCTCTCTTCTCTGTTGGATGACCCATACCAGCAGGATCACGACCCACTATATAAAAATTAGCACCTGCATTTATCCGTCCCTTGGCATGCCACTGTACTTCAGTTGGACCAGCATAATGCATAGGTGAAGGGAATATAGCGACAATGGTAGTATTTGGGTCAAGAACACCGTCTTCAAGCACCTGCTTGAGAACAAATCTGTAAGCACTCATTCTGTGCGAAATAGACTAATTTAAGAGAAGAAAATTAAAGGGATGTCATATATATTGACAACATGGTCCATCAGCCCTTTGTTAGCAAAAGTTCGATAGAGGAAATTGAAGAAATAACCTTGCTATGTTGTTCCATCCGAACATCCAAAGGCACATCATCAGCCTTTGTGAAACCTCCCAAAGGATGAAGAAGTAAAATTGGATTCTTGTAACCCATTTCCAAAAGTCGCCTTCGTGTATCATTCATCAATAAGGCATGCCCATTATGTACAGGGTTCCTCAATTGAAAAGCAAAAACTGCATCAGCTTGACGCCTATCAAATTCCTGCCGAAGTTGTTTGGGAGAGAGCCTATAATGATCAAGCCCATCATTATATTTGATAGGCTTTAATACTTCCAAATCTCCACCGATGAGCCAATTACCAGCTGGGGTGATGTACTCCTCAACATACGGCAATCCTGGTGCAGTTGTACCCCACGTTCTTGCTATTCTTTCCTCTTTGTTATGCTTGTATATCTCAATGCTGCAACAAAAGGCAATTTAAGACCTTACTGTGGAAGAAAAAAAGATAAATTATTTGGTTGACCATGTACATCAACTAGTGTTCCCGTTTTAGTTTTAGAAAAGTAATGATAGTGAAAACCATACAAGGAAATGCAACTAACTTCGCAAAACAAAATCAGTATGTAGTTATGTGGAGGCAATATCTAGAAAATAACATGAATGGTTTTTGCTAGGATCCATCAATTCTCAATTAAAGTCATGCTAACCAGAGTCAGTTTCCCCAGAATGAGACAGGCTGACAACCTCTTCTAAAACTTTGGTCCAATCAAAAACCTGTGCTACCAAACGAGGTGAAACCATTTTTATATTTCAATAAACTGGTGTAGAAATGCCACCTCCTTTGTTAAATCTCAAGTAACTGGGATACTTGCAGCATGTGCTTTTTCAAAACCTAAGTTAGAGGAAGTGGTTAGCTATCCAGAGTTTGATACAAATAAAAAATGTATTGAACTGCCAAGTTGCATAGACAAACTAACACAGTATTTATATGAAAGTGAATTCCAGTTGCATAAAAGTTCGTTCGTAATAGGGGAATTGGTATCGCTATTCCCGAATGCAGCCAAGTCACAAATTTGCATTTCACTTGTGTATAAACATGTTTTTAAGTAATACGAACAGATAAGTTGCTAAATGACCCTTCCACATACGATTAGGCAATTAAAAATTGCAAGTTGATATGAATTGCTTATATTTTATTGTATACATTTAAATAAAATAACAGAACTCCCACACAAAAATAGAAGACAGATTAAGTGATTATCAACCTTCTCAGAATGCCAATTAGACCTCCATCAGGAGCAACCAATCCAACATTGTTTGACGACTCAATGCTCCCCTTTGTCTCATCATCAATCGCCAAAACAATTGGAAGCGACATGTTAACCACAGTCCCATCCGCCAGTCTCAAGGAATTAAAATGCAGACTCTGCAAATACTCATTTTCTCTCATAAACCCTCTCAATGGACTAGCCCATCCCTCACTAATTACATGCACCCACTCTACATCAATCTTATTCAGCTTCACCTTAGGCATTGACTCCGCCTCTAAAGCTTTTGCTCCTCTCTCGCTCTCTGGCACCCCCAGATCCACCAGGACCCCACCATCGGGATCGATAAGCGAGCTCTTAACTGAAACATGGTTAGAAGAATTTAGCATTTTGGGTTTGTTATGCACGAATTGAATCAATGGGTTGGTGTGGTAAATGGGTTTGGGTTTAATTCTGGTAGTGTAACTAGTGAATTTGGTTTTGCTATTGGTGTGGAGATTGGAGGTACTGTTGGGAGTGATGTGTAGTCTGATTGTTAAAGACATGATGATAATTCTGTGCTAAAATCTCTGTATCGGCTTGTGCTGCTGCGAGCGATAAGAAGAGATCCGTTTAAATTGGAAAAGTCTAAGATTGGGCAAATGTAATACATTTTGGTAAGCGTTGAAGGAAGAGCAGAGAGATCCACACGTTTGCTTTACCCTTTCCAGCTTGTGGACGGAACTTGGCTGCCAGTCTGCATTTTTGCTGGGGACCAAATACTTGAGAAAGAAATGGGCCAAATCGAACTGAATGCCATTTTTGCCCAGCGGTTCAGGCGGGTTCAGGCTTCACCTTTTCGCTCTTGCCTGAACACAGTGCATGTCGTATCATTTGGGACTTTAGAGTTAAACGACATGTAGCTTTGAGGCTTTGTTTGGTAAACATTTTGCAGTTATTTAAGTTGTGATTCTAATTGTATAATGTAATATTCTTTTTTCTTTCATTTAATTGAAATTTCATGTATTTATTATATACTAGCGGAAAATTCGCGCTTCTCTCACAGCAGATAATTGATATTAATAATTATTTTTTTCCAAAACAAATGTTAATGCTTAAGTTTTATTATTATTATTATTATTTTTAAAAAAAATTATTTACATTTTTATGCTAATATCAATAACAAAAATGCTTTGACATATTTTTTTCTATTATCTTTTATTTTATTTCATTTAAATTAAATTATGATTTAAATTTAAATTAAAAATAGATTATGCTTCCCTATTGTAGGCTTTGGGAAGTTACAATTGTTTCCTTATATTTCATATTAGACTCTTTTAATCATTTTCACCTTCAAATAATGAATTTAATTTGGTTGCTGCAACATAATGCTTAAGAATAGAGAGGCATGACAATTACCATGATGGTATTTGAATAATTTTTGTGGCTACCAACCTCAAACGAAAATAAAAGAAAAAATAATTCAAAAATAATTCACATGCATGCTGAAAGAGCTAACATAAGTATATATAGTTCATAATCTAAGTTAGTAATTTGTTGTTCCTATTGGTTGGCTCGAATTATACTTGCAAATCCAATTATATTGGATTGATCGTCAATTATTAGAAAAATCTTGAATAATTTTTTACTGCTTTCTAGTCTTATGTTTATATACAGCTCGCTGTTTTGAAGAAGCTAGTAATAAAATGGCTTTGAATAACTAATATCCTATCTAACTTCTCTTTAGAATCTGCAGCCCAAACCAAATTCACGTGTTTTATTAATTAACATCAATCATCGAAAGATACTTAACATATAGAGAAGCGTAAATAAAAAGCCGTCCAAACCAAATAAATTAAACCAATGAATATGCACTGAACAAATAATTAAACCAAATAGTAAACAAATAGCAGTTGCAAATTAGAGAACATTTACTTAAACGAATGAGTTATAAAGTAAATGTTCAAAGTATTAGTAGCATGCACGCCTCCATGGCAACAGGAAAGTCATCGGCAAAGTATGGAGGAAGGCATGTCTATTGCTTATTGATTATTTGAGATGAAAGAGTTGAAGCCATGCCTTGCGACTTCATAATTAAAACAATGTACTAACACCGTATGTTCTTAATCTACATAATGGAATCATGTTAATAAATGTAAAGCAGAATTAAAATAAAAAGCAAACTCTCCAGTTGTTTCTTACCCTCTCAGAAGAAATGTCCTTTTCCATGTGTATTTTCATGTCTATGACAAAATTACTCGAGTCTCATAATTAAAGCACCTTTAGCTTTAAGATTTTCTTGAAAGTGTATTTTATATATTTCAAAAATAATCAAGAGACTTTCTAATGAAAGATTTGTACAGAAAGCATATACTTGTAAAAATGATTTCAGATTCAGATTAAACATTAAATTCATATCAGTTGAATAATAAAATTAGACAATGAAAAACCATGTTAGATAACAATGATAAAACGTGATAACTGATGACAAAGAAATGTACATGATAAACATGCACTCATATATAACTGATAAAAGAATACTCAAACCACTAAAAGAATGCGTACACACATTACATGTTACAAATTATTTAGAATAGGTTAGAATAGACGATGAATAAATGAATTATGTTTATAGAAGATAAAGAGTTGTATATAATAAGTATTTTAGTTGGATTAGATTACAATATTTATAATAATTTAAAATTTAAAAGTTAAAGTTGCAGTTAAATCAAATTAGATGATTATATTAAATTAAATATTAAAGTTTATTAATTATTCATATTAAATAATAAAATTAATCATATTGGCCAATCAAAATACAGAAAAATAAGAGATAGACTTAAAATTTTCTAAAAAAGGAAAAAGATAAGGTTGAATAAAGAGAACGCGTTAAAACAAATAATAAATTATAGATTAGAGAGAATGATTAGTTTTATAGCATTTACAAATGTAAAATATAGATCATAGTGAAATTAGAGACCTCTGGATTTAAATTCCAAGATTCGTCCTTTCAAAATAAATAATAAAATATAAAATTTCATAAATTGCATAATAAAATCCACATTTCATGAAATTTTGTGAAATTTATATATTCAACATTCCATCAAATAAAATAATATAAATCTAAGGCTTCCACATTCAAAATAAATAATAGAATATGAAATTTCATAAATTTTATAATTCATAAAATCCAAATTTCATGAATTTTATAAAATTTATATATTCCACATTCCATGGATTAAAATAATCATGAAATATGATGTATTCTAGATATTTTTAAAAATTTGGAATATTATATTAAGTTTTTCATTTAATATTATTACGCAAGTTAGGTTTGGAGATATAAAATGTTTAGTAATCCAAGTTTAAATAATTAGTTATGTAAAATTTTTAATAAACATTACCCGTCTGTATTAAAATATAAATTATTTTTTTATAATTATTTTGTCAAAAAATATAAGTTATTTTTTAATGATTATTTTGTCATAGATATAAGTCATTTTGATTATTTTAAAAACTAATAAATGATGTTTCTCCAATATTACATTTATCGACACTAGATACAATAAACATTTTTCACAAGTGACTATTAGTTTTAAGACAATAGATAATTTAGTTAAACTATTTTTGATTTTATTATAATTTATGAGAATTAATTACTTAATTTTAATCATTATGTAAAAATCTTAAATGGAAAAGTTTTTACCGATAAAAAACATTGCTCTCTCCATCCCAATAGAAGACTATCCATTTTCTATTTTCACAAAGTAAAAAAATAGCAATTATTATGGTTAAAAAATAATTTTATTTATATAACTTTTTACTGTATTTATTTTAAATAATAAATGAATAATTATTATATTAAAAAAATAAATAAAATTTAAAGAGTATTATTGAAAATAAAATATAATAAAGGTATAATAGGTAATTTTAGAATTAACTATAATGAAAAAAAATTAAATATGTATTAGGACAATTTAAAAAGTAAAGATCAACTATTTTTTGAACGGAAAATTACATTCTAAACTTTATATTCCAAAATTATATTCAAAATAAAATTTTGGCTTGAAATAGAAATGAAATTATACATGATTCTCGCGAATCAAGTAATTTGAAACTGGAACCGACTCGCTGACTCCCAGCCTCTGTAAGCACATAAATAGACCCGCGGATTTCTGACAACACCTTTCTTCCCAACCCGCTTTGTCCAATCAACCGGGGGCATCAATGTCCAAAAAATTTATCGCATGCCCTAATTCGTTGTCTAGAAACGCACTCTCTAAACGCAATATAAGCAGACACGTAATACCGTCATCCGTTTCCTTTCCCTTATTTTTTTGTTTTCCTTTTCTGGTTAAGGCTGGATTTGTACGCTGTCGATTCATTTGTGCGAGATAGATAGATCCGCGAAGCTGCGAGCTCGAGTGACCGGCAATGGGAGTTCCAGCTTTCTATCGGTGGTTAGCCGAAAAGTATCCGTTAGTTGTGGTGGATGTAATCGAGGAAGAATCAGTGGTTATAGATGGAGTTAAAATTCCAGTAGATACGAGTGGACCTAATCCTAACGACATCGAATATGATAATTTGTATCTCGACATGAACGGGATTATTCACCCTTGCTTCCACCCCGAAGACAGAGTATGATTTATTTTGATTTATTTTGTTAGCTTGTTCTGCAATTAATTTTGTCAATTTCAGTAGTTTCTACGTTGAATAATTGTCTCGCAGATAGTGGAAATGAACATGTGTTATTTGTTTAGCTCTCTAGTTTTCTGGATTTTGCTAGAGAGACTGCCGTTCAATTGCCTGTTCATGCTAGGATATATTTAAAAGAATGCAACAGTTTGACATGGTTTCTGATATAGATCACAATCTCTGCGATTGTTCATTTTTTTTTTATTTTGTTTCTCTAATAGTGATGCTTAAGTAATCTTCTTTAACTTACGCGTTTATCCTTTGCAGCCTTCCCCTACTTCTTTTGATGAGGTATTCCAGTGCATGTTTGACTACATAGACAGACTTTTTGTTATGGTGAGACCTAGAAAGTTGCTATACATGGCAATTGGTAAGTATTTATTTTTCTGATAATTCTTTCATGCTGAAAAGCATGTGTAAATGCCTAAATTACCTTTCATATCTTGTTATGATTGTATATGATACTAATTATCTGAAAATATTTTGTAGATGGTGTTGCTCCTCGTGCTAAAATGAATCAGCAACGATCTAGGCGGTTTAGAGCAGCTAAAGATGCAGCAGATGCGGTATGTGCCTTTGTGAATAATAAGTTGGTACTCCATGTGTGGGCACTGGGAGGGTCAATTCTTAATTTGTTAGTCAATCAATACCTGAGATTGTGTTTTGTAAACTTACTCGTTGGTTTCCTGTTTTATGCTCATTAAGATTCCAGATGCAGTGATGTATGTGCCAACTCTAGCTTCTTATATAGTGTGATTAGAAGTGCATAAAAGTGATAATGTGTATAATGTTTATGCATATAAAATCTGCCTGTAGTTTTTTATAGAGATGTAAAACAATTCGCGAAGGAAACATAAAAAATTTTTTAATGGAATATTTGCAATTTGTTATGTTATTCCTCTTTTGAGTAAAAGGTAGATTTTAAGGTTAGCTTGTGATCAAATGGGAAAAACATCAAGCTTCCTGTCATAATGCATTGTCTTTGTTAGCTAGTTGCTTCACATTTACTGCATTGGTCTTTTAAAGCCCGGATACTTTAGGGACGAGTTCATGCTGTGGAGAGATGTTCTGTTTAACCGTCAACAAAATTTATAAATCTATGGTAGTTGAAAAAAAAAAAGTATGTAACTAGTTGTTTTTCATATATTTTGCTAATGACATTATAGACCTTAGGTAACCTCTTCAGGTTGTTTTAAATTCCAGATCTTTTTATTGTCTCATTTCTATTGATTCTAAAGAAGAAGGAAGAAAGAAAAGCTTCATGATTGGAGATAAATTGCATTATGGTTATTGATTTATAAACATTCCATTTGTAGGCAGCTGAAGAAGAGAGGCTAAGACAAGAGTTCGAGAGCGAGGGTAGAAAGCTACCACCTAAGGAGGAATCACAAACTTTTGATTCCAATGTTATCACTCCTGGAACTGAGTTTATGGCTGTTCTTTCAATTGCTCTGCAGTACTACATTCATCTTAGGCTAAATTATGATCCTGGATGGAAAAAAATAAAGGTATTGCTAAATTCATGGTCCTTATTAGTTTTTCCTTTGATGATGGTTGTTTTTTCTTTCGATTATACTGCCTGACAATTGAAAAAAGTGTTTTGAGCAATTGCTGCATCTGTATTTTTATGAAGGTTATCCTTTCTGATGCAAATGTTCCTGGCGAAGGGGAACACAAGATTATGTCTTATATTCGTCTCCAGAGAAATCTTCCTGGTTACAATCCAAATACACGCCATTGCCTGTATGGTCTGGTATAACTCTTCCTTCATTTTCACTCTGCTTAGTTTTGGATTTACTTTTTCATGGCACTAACCATCTGAGCTGTTGGTTTGTTCTGTTTATGGATGCCCTTCATAGGATGCAGATCTGATTATGCTAGCTTTAGCTACCCATGAGGTTCATTTTTCAATTCTTCGAGAGGTTTGCCATTCTAAAAGTCATTTAACTTTCAACAAATTATGCCTTTTCTTTTGTTTTTATCATTATAGTTATTACTACTAATTATTATACAATATCAGAGAACTGAATGCATGTTACTTCAATTGAGTGAAACAGTTTAGTTTTGCGTGGGCATGTTTGAAATGAAATAGATGGCATGAGTCCCTTTGTTGATATTGGTTCTGGCATCTGCAGAATCTTCAAAATTTTCTCTGAAATATTTTTGTTTTATTTTCATGGTGTTTTCCAGGTTGTTTTCACACCTGGACAACAGGACAAATGCTTCCTGTGTGGTCAGATGGGTCATTTGGCTGCAGACTGTGAAGGAAAGGCTAAGCGGAAGGCAGGGGAATTTGATGAGAAAGGTGGAGAGGCTGTTGCTGTAAAAAAGCCATACCAGGTGGGTTATCTTCTAAATCGATATGAGAGTCATTCATGTAGATATCTTGCACAGATGCAATGACTATATATTTAACGGTTTGATCCATTTGTTACTTTTTCTCTTGATGCAGTTTCTCAATATTTGGACTCTTCGAGAGTATCTGGAATTTGAAATGAGAATTCCTAACCCTCCATTTGATATCGATTTCGAACGTGTTGTGGATGATTTTATATTCATGTGTTTCTTTGTTGGCAATGATTTTTTGCCACATATGCCCACTTTGGAGATTCGCGAGGTTTGTAAATATTTCACTTTTTTTTTTTCAATAATAAAATATAAATGTGAGAAAATGTTATTATACTGATTGAATATACTGGAGGAGAATTGTGAAGAGCCTTTAGAGAGTTAAATGTTTTAATATGATCTTTGGGTATTTTGCAAAGTGATGTTCAACAGTTCCAATGGAACCTTTAGATTTTTAAGGTGTAAAGATGAATATTTAGAAGTTACACAAAATTTTGCTAGTGTTCTAAATGCATGTCAACTACATTATTTGTTTATACTTGATATGAGTTTAAATTTTGTATTGTTGTCATTTGGGGCTATATAGGAATTGAAATGTACATCTGAAGAAAGAATAATATTGGATTCTGGCATTAAGCTTTGATAGTTTTGCACATGAAAGGCATAGATTAGCTTTTGTTAGGATTTGATTTTTGGTCCTTGAACTCAACTAGAGACTTTGTTCTGTGAAAAAGTTGGGATTAATTGAGAATAGTGAAAGTCGATGTTGTTGAAGTACTAATGTGGTCATATTATCTTATGTGCTACTAATGCAATACAATTTAGGACATTTAACCTAATATTCAATTATGTATTCTAGGCTGGGCAATCTAATTATCTTAGTTGCTGCTTGGTAGGCAGTTGCCTTAAGTAAATTTATTAGACTATAGCATGTTTTTTGTTATATGGAAATAACATGTGGGTTGATGTGACCTTTTTCTCTGTGCTCAATTTCTTTTCCAGGGTGCAATCAACTTGCTAATTGCAGTATACAAGAAGGAGTTCAGTACAATGGGTGGGTATCTGACAGATGCAAGCAAGGTATGTATGTCTTTACATTTTTTACTAGCTGCTTATAGTGGGTTCTGCTCCTAAACTGTTGTGGACTTTTGGAAGACTGTTGAAATGATTTTTTATTTTCTGTTCTTTTTCTTAGCCAAATTTGAGCAATGTCGAGCATTTTATTCAAGCAGTGGGATCTTATGAAGATAAAATATTCCAGAAAAGAGCACGCTTGCACCAGGTTAAAGTTTTTTCTTGTCTTTCACACGTTGAATGTTCACACTTCAGACCATTAGTAGGATTCCATAAAGTACATGAATACTTCTATTTATGGGATGTTTAATCAAGATTTCCCAAATTTTTCCATATTCTCTTTTGGTGCCAATTGTTCATAATATATATTTCTAGATGCAGTAAGTCTATACGATAAAAAATTCTTCTGATATAATAAATGAACTGCTCTGCGTTGCTGGAGATGCAATGAATTAAAAAGATGTTCACATGTGAAGTAGTTGTGCTCTTGGCAGTTCTCTGTATAAGTGATCTATTTGAACAAGGAGAGAGAGACAAACAGCTATATGCCATTTGATTTCTATTCCTCGGGGGATGAATATCTGGGAACATACATCCAAACTCTTTTGCTAAACTTTGTCTGTCAGTGGTAGGATGCTCATGCATTTTAGGGAGAATACTAGTACTTTCTGAGCTTGGAGAACAGTAGTTTACCAATCTGCACCCACACACACACACACACACACACACAAAATGGACAGGTAGACTGCATGAAGCATGATAAATATATTCAGATTGTGAGTGCATCCATGCATTTGTCTAGGTAAAAGAAACAGGGGGGAAGCCAGTGTTTTCTTTATGAGCTAAAAATATTTATTTTAAGCAGGAAGGTTTAATCTTTGAAATCAACACCCTTGTACTAAATTAATTTTCTGGAACAGACCTGTGCTTGACATTTTTGTGTAGTTTGTTATTATTTATTATTTTAGTCTGTTTGTATATTGCAGCGGCAGTCAGAAAGAATCAAGCGGGAAAAGGCACAGGCCAGAAGGGGAGATGATGCAGAGCCTCAATTTAAACCTGAGTCCTTGGTTCCTGTTGCTCGATTTCATGGTTCTCGTCTTGCTTCAGCTCCTTCACCTTCACCCTTTCAGCACAGCCTGGAGACCTCATCTAATGGCAAAGGATCTTCTGTTGGGGCCAAAAAAGTTGCACGTACATCTTCATCCACTAGTGTTGGTGCTGCCATTGTTGAAGCAGAGAATAGTCTGGAAATAGAAGTATGTTTTCCTGCTTCAGGAGAGGCACTTTAATTTAATTCTGACTCCTCCAGCGAATACTAAGGACTCATATTCTATGGGCTAGCCTCTGATTTGGTATGAGCCTTGCTGGCGAGGAGTTAAGAGTTCATTTTTCACACTGTTTACTGTTTTATATGTTCAAACTGGCCAAATTTTGCTTTCTACCCTGATCATTTATCAAGTTGATGCTATTTTACCCTTGTTTCCAGGCACATGAAAACAAAGAAGAACTGAAAACTAAGCTTAAGGAGAGACTTCGTGAGAAGTCTGATGTTTTTAACTCAAAAAATCCAGAAGAAGACAAGGTTCAGATTTGCTATTAAGTGTTTTATTTATATTCTGCAAGAAATGCATAACTTGTACTTCCCTGTAATCGAATTTTCAGTGTGAGATAAGCATTAATCGAGAGAAAACTTAGTTTTATAATTTTATGCACTTGGTCCTTTTCTTCTATATCAATATTTTCTCATTTCTATGAAATATGAAATTCACAATATGTGCTTATATTGTGATGGATTAAACGACCTGCAATGCTTGCTTTTGTTCTCTTGGTTCTTTTGCTGTGTGTTGTTTGTATGAATTTCTGATATCAGTGATTTTTATGATTAGCAGTTGGTATCATGTTTGATACTGTTTGTTATATGCATTATATGAGATTGCAAATCAGATTGGAACGGGAAATATTGTGGTTGTTACTTAAATAATTTCATGTCACTTGTTATTGCACCCTTCAAATGTTCAAGTGAACAAGTGTTAGTCTGTCAAGTGCTATTATCTATTCTCTGTTGGGCTGTGTTCAGTATCTGGGATGCTTATGCTCTTGTTTTGTTATCAGATTAAATTAGGAGAACCAGGATGGAAGGAAAGGTATTATGAAGAGAAGTTTTATGTGAAAACCTTGGAGGAGCTTGAAGACATAAGAAGGGATGTTGTAAGTCAAATCATCTCTTCTATTATTGGTTTTGGATGTGTTTAATGTCCTCAAAGTATTTAATATTTTTTGGTCATGCATTATCTAGGCCTTGAGGTACACTGAAGGGCTATGTTGGGTCATGCACTATTACTATGAAGGAGTTTGTTCCTGGCAGTGGTGAGTTTTAGACTTTCTTGGCTTCTCTAGCAGCTGAGAGCTCTCTTTTCTTCTGTTCTTCTGATGCTGTTGCTACTTCCTTTTTGCAAATTAATGATGAACCAAGATTAAAAGGAAATTTTAGAATTATGAAAACTGTTTTGCTGAAAGTTATGGCTGTAGGAAATGTGATATGCTGCTTTTATTTCCATCTTGAACACTTGAAAGATGATACAAAATTTTTACTGTTTCCCACGAATTATTTTGCTTATAAATTTTATCTGCATTATAGTCACAACATTACTGCATACTTTGCCCTTCCATACTATCAAACAGATGAAAAGGCCTCCAACTCATGTGAAGTTGTATTTTGTGGTGTTATTTTTTTACTTAGATATTTATATGTGTGTGGATCATTATTTATTCTTTGTTTCAGGTTTTATCCTTATCATTATGCACCCTTTGCATCTGATCTCAAAAATCTTGATCAGATGAATATTGAGTTTGAACTGGGTTCTCCGTTCAAACCATTCAACCAGCTTCTGGGAGTTTTTCCTGCTGCAAGGTGCCATAGCTATTTCCTTCCCTTGTATGTGATTGTCCCATCTAGGCAGAAACTAATTTTTTTTTCTTTAATTTGCAGTTCCCATGCTCTTCCTGTGCATTATAGAAAATTGATGACTGATCCCGATTCACCCATTATTGATTTTTACCCCACTGGTATGCTATTTTGCTAAACAAGAATGTAAACGAGAATGCTTGATACATCATTATGTCTGTTGTATAATGAGTTACTGTCTTGGACTTTATTATCTCAGATTTTGAAGTGGACATGAATGGAAAGAGGTATGCTTGGCAGGTGAGTTTATTTTATAGTCTGATTGCATTTATCGTTGTAGATAAGCTATTGTGTTGGAGGTGATTTCTTATTCAAGTGGATTTTGTTGGCACTCTCTATTCTAATTTCTTTTTTCTCCTTAGGGTATTGCAAAGCTGCCCTTCATTGATGAAGTTCGCCTACTTGCAGAGGTTAAAAAGATTGAGCATACATTAACGGTATGGTTCTTGAATGAAGTCATCCTGTGACTTGTGTTCTCATCCATTCTGCATTTCTTCGTACATTGCTCTCTCTCTGTGCATGAGGGATCATTGTCGTGGGTCTGTCCTGATGTGATCTGAATGTGACGATGTCTGTAGGAGGAGGAAGCAAGGAGAAACAGTGTGATGTTTGACATGCTTTTTGTGTTATCATCCCATTCTCTTGCTGAGAGTATTTATTTACTTGATAATCACTGTAAACAATTGATGGACAAAGAACGAGTTGAAGTCAAGGAACGTATTAATCCTGAATTGAGGTTTGTATTTGCAACTTTTAATTCTGTTCCATGTGAGCTTTTTGAAATTTACGAGATTCTAAGCTTCAAATAGTTCCATCTTCAGCAAGATAACTTTTAGTTGGTTGATTATAATCTTTTATGAAATCGACATACTTAATTTTATCCCTTGTATTTAAATTCAATTATTGTTAAATACTCTCTAATGGACTAGTATTTCCATTAGATAGCTTTTTAGTGTTAATTTTTTGAACAAGATCAAGCTGTTAATAATGTTAATGTCTTTTTCTAAGAGCCAATCAAATGATTTTTGCTTGAGATGCCTGAAGTTGTTTCATGCTCCTGAGTCCTGATGTTCACGTGAAAATTCCACGCCTTGTTAATGTTGAGATGCTATTTTATACTTGTATAATGTGAAGTAATAGTTGTGGCTTTGGTGTCTGTTGTGTCATAGCTTGTGCAGACAGACAGACAAATTCATAATGTAATTGAGCGTTTTAATTTTCTGTGTCACGTTATTGTTCTCGCTGCAATCTTCAATATTGGACTAATGTGGACTATTTTCGCTCAAAGTTCATTTGGACTATTTTCTGATTTTATTTAGGGCTACATGCAGTGATGGAATGAATGGTTATATATCCCCTTGCTCTGGAGATACTCAACCTCCTATATTCAGGTCTCCAGTTGTGGGCATGGAAGACATTTTGGACAATGAAGTAATGTAAGCTTCAAAACATTGATTTTGTTTATCTATTACATCATAGATTTATTCATATAAGTTAAATTTGTATTGCATATTTGATCTACTATGCTGTGCTGGAGCTCTTGGAAGTGATCAATCAAAGTAGACAAGTACCTAAGATGTTTTTATTTATTACTTTAAATTATTTTATTCTTTTCTCTTCAGATGTGCTGTATACAGACTTCCTGATCCACATAAACACATAACTCGACCACCAGCTGGGGTTATGTTCCCTAAGAAGGTATGTATTATAAATGAGGCCAAATCCTAAAGATTCTGCGTTTGGATTTGCATTATTTGGGGTTCAACTTGTTTCCTGTGCATGCGAGGTGGTACACTTTTACCATTTTTTGTTGCATCTCAAATTCTTAAACATAAATTAGAAAGGTCAAGTCTTCAAGATTCATATGTTTCTTATTGAGTTTGATGGTTACTGTATTCATTCAGATAGCTTCGCAGACCTGACATAGTTTACCGTATTAAACCAACCGTTATTACTTTTCCCTTAGATGGTAAATTCAGGGGATCTGAAACCAGATCCAGTTTTGTGGCATGAAGATTCTGGAAGGAGGCCTTGGCATGAAGATTCTGGAAGGAGGCCTTGGGAAAGCCAAAGGTATATCAACTTCGACCTCTACTGGAAGAAAAGGCCGATTCATAATTGTTTACTTTATTTTCCTCTGATATGTTTGCTTGTTTTGTGCTACGCGTTGAGTATGTTATGTGATTGATTTCGAGAATTTGTGGCTTATGTGCCTCTTGTTTTCAGGCATAACCCCCCTGGAACTATATCTGGACGTCAGCTTGGTGAGGCATCTCATCGTCTTGTTATGAATAGTTTACAATTAAAGGTAGATCAAAATGGGTATGCCAATCATTTGCATATCCAAACATCACCTTATGCCGCAGCTCCCCATGTCCCACCACACTCTTCCTATTTAAATGGGTTGCATGATCCAGGAAGACAGAGAATTGCACAGCCTAGAATAGATTATTCTAATTCTGGTCACCATAGATCTTCAAATCCTTCTCACTACAACCAAGGCTATGGTGGACATCATGCATCATCAACTGCCATCCCACATCATAATGGGTCTCGTAACCGATATGAAAGAGAGAACCGATCAAATGGACAGCATTCAAGGCATCAGGTGTACCATCCCCCAGAGTTTGATCAGAATGGTGGACCACAGTACCTGCCTGGTTCCGTCCCACAGGCGGCATCATCTGGGGCCACAACCTATGGCTATCAAGGTGGTTATGATGGTTACCAGAAACATCAACCGCCTGGAGCTGGTACTCATCAACATTGGAGTGGTGGGTTCCCTCCACTGTCCAACCAGAATGCCCCCGTAGGGTATGATCACCATCAACAAAGAGGTAATAGATATTCTGCATTGGATTCGAGAGGAAAGACAGCACCGCTACATGGTGCCGGTGGGCTGAACAGGGGGCCTAGGCCACCTCATGATGGAGCAAATAGGAGGCCGATGTACCCACCCCAAGGTGGAGCTAGCAGGTTTTACCAACCACCGCCTAGCAACAAGAATGGATGGCCTGGGCATCCGCCACCAGGTGGACCAAATAAGAGGCCGCCACCACCTCCTGGGTATGGTTACTGATAGGATTGTTTCTCACCAAACGAATCCACCTTCAATTCTGTAGAATAGCATGTTAAGTTTCTAACTTCTGTAATTTTCATTTTTTGCCCTTAAATGCGTTGTATTCTTCTTGTGAGTGGCACTGGCCAAGTTGTCGTAATAAACCTTGAATTGCTTATTCATTCTTATTAAAACATGCCTCTCCATAGGAGCAATGATGCTTGTAGGATAAAGAATCAAAGATGTTCCTTTGCTGTAAACAAATTTAATTTTCCTCTCCGCTTGGCTTTATTCGGATGTCTGGTTTTATGTGAAAAGAAACGATGATCATGTACATTAATTCTTAAAAAATAAATTTGTAATTTTAACAAATGATATTCGCTGGAAAAATATTCTTTATTCTTTTTCTTGAAAATTATTCAAGTGAAAAATTTTAGCTTAATATTATTATTATTTTTTATTCTGTAATTAAATGTTGCAGTAGTGGTTAATGTAACAGCGGTAAACAAAATTAAAATAAGAGTAATTCAAGCAAGTTTAACATGCGAGTGACAGCACGTTCCGTGTAAACGACCTCCGTTTATGGGATTAGCAAAAAAAGAAGGAACGCGCTTCCAACGCGAGTGCTTGCGCTGTCAGGATCTCACTCTCATGTGAAATTTCTTCGAATTAGAAATGAGCTTTTAATGAAGATTCTGATCTTGGTTGGTATAGGCTGTCTGTACCTGTACTATTTTTCTATTAGCCTGATTTAGCAAAGTCCCGCAATTAAATAATAAATTGGAAAAAAGACATAATTTTTAAGGATTTAGGTTGGATCTACAACCAAACGTGTGCAAGCAGCGCAGTCACACTCTCCCAGCTTAGATTGGTCTGTTTTTCCATATCTCATTTTTCAAAAACTGATTTTATATTATATTATATATATTAAAGAATATATCGTGAAAGGTGGATATTTTATTTTAATTTCGATTCTGTTTCATATAATTTATGAATGAATAAAACTACAAAGCATAAAGCATGGATGATGAGATTCAATTAATTTGAACACTACTTATGTGCATGAATATAGTCTTTAATTATTTTTTATAATGAATAAAACTATAAGTTTAATTTATGTTCTATCAAATTTCAACTTTATTCTTTTACCATATGTTTCAATTATATAAATAAATAAATAAAATTAAATAGGATATTGTATTTTTCAACATTATTATTATTATTATTATATATTTTTTAAAAATAGTTTATTATCATAATTACAATTTATAAATTTTTTAATCATATTTATTAAATTAAATTTTAATATTGCAAATTCTAAAATTATTTATCTACAAATCAATTTATAAACATTGAGATATAAAATTTAAATTAAATATTAAATATTAATATTTATTAAATTATCTATGCATAACGTAAATATATAACCATAGAACCAAATAAGATTGCATCTTTTAATTTTCTATGAGTTGTAATTAAATTATATAAATAATTACCACGATTAGTATATAATAAATGATTATTTATTATCAATATATTTATCATCATTTGAAATTATTAATAATAAAAATTTGATTAAACAAAGGACTAAATATTTTGATTTCAATTCAAGTCATTTACAATTAATTTAAATAAACACTTTGCATAAATAAATTGATTAGTAAATACATGAATGATTGATACACATAAAAATATTTTAAATTACTATAACTAGAATATGTTTTTCACCATGAGAGTTTTACAATTCTTTTTATTTTATTTTAAATTTTTAAATTACAATTCACTGAATAATTTTAAAATTGAAACATTTATGATATAATTTAGATTAGTTGAATTTATTTGCATTTTCAAAAAAGATTAATTGAATTTAATTGTGATTTGAATAATATGTAAAAAGTTTTAAATATGGCTATCTAATATCTATTTTAAATATATTTTAACGAGAAATAAAAAATAAATATAGCAAGAAATTCATATAAAATTAGACAATATATTATAATAATAAAAAATATTAATAATATTATAATTGAAAAAATTTAAAATTAATAAAAAATTATATTAAAACCATGGAGAGCATGAGTATAACGCTAGTTTCAACAATGGAGGAAACAATTCCTGACTTTGGGTGGTCAATTCTTGGAATGTTGGTTCAATTCAATTGGGTCCTCTTCTGTTCATACATCCTTATTCTATTATTGTATAAATCAATTAAATTACACGTGTGAATGATTAGGTACCCAGTCTATTTTCCAACTCAAGACCATAATTTTTTATTTAACCAAATTAAAGTACTACTAAACAAAAAAAAAAAAAAAGGTAGTGGGATGCCTTTACTAAATAAAGTTTCTTGATTTTGTTTAATTTCTTGATTCTGCTTCAAGAATCTGATATTCATATATTTTCTTACAAGTCTGAAAGAAAATATAACAAAATGATTAAAATCCCATTCAAGTCATCAGAATTATATATTTTTTTAATTAACAAAATGATTTTAATGAGAAAAGAAGATATGTTTACTTGTTTATGGCGTTCGGAAGGAAAATTGAGCGGCATAACTTTGGGGATAAATGTGATGATGATGAGATCATCAATGACGAATGTTAATTAGTCAATGACATTTTGTGTTCACCATTATTAACTTGCACTTGCAGTATCTTAATCTTTAAGACACTCATGATGGTTGCTCATAATGTAAATATATGAATACCCATATGGACTTATATACATTAAATTTCATCCTGCTGAACGTACAATCGATTCATACACGGTATTCAGTATGACTGTACTTTAAAATAGTCATACAATGCATTACTAACGAACCATGACATCAAGCTTGTTATAAAAAAACTTAAAGATGAGTTCTATGGGAATGTAAGAAGAGGAAAGCATGGATGTATTTCTCATGTGATTTGATAGATAAGAACATAAAGCAAAAGACATGTGAATTGTAGATGAAAGCACCTTGCTTCCTTTTCACTAGAAGGCAAGACAGATTTGACATTTAGGTCTAACTCTAAGAAATTCGACCAAGGGCCAAAACAAGTACAGCAAGATTCTACCGTAAACCCTAATCTTTAATAATATAAATTAGGGATAATTTACATATTGCTTTTAGAGAGATACGAGGTGTTAATTAATTAGAGTAAAAAAGGTGATACAAATTACAGAAACAGTTTGTCGTTTTGGCCTTCCCTACTACTTTCACGCCCTAAATTTCTTTAATTAATGAGAGTAGGATTAGGTTATTTCTTCTTCCACCTTCCATAAGATCCATCGATGATCAACCCTCTTGTTTGAGACTGAGATCGACGTGTTATTTTCTAAACCACATTATGAAACACCAAAAGATTGAAAGCCCACGTTTAGTGGAATCGAGGATTAAAATATGGTTGAGTAACATGCTGTATATGTAGAGAGAGTAGAGACAGGTCGCTAAGAAGGTGATATCAGATTCATGCGTTTTGAGGAAAATTGAAAATGGAAAAGATAAAATAAAATAAAATACTACAGGTGGACCTGGAACGAAACACGAGGCAACGACCAACCAACTCAAGATAGATAGATAGATAAATAGGCTCTGTATGGGAAAACTCTCCATTGGATAAGACCTGTTCATTTCCAATTATATGCTTTCGCGTGAATGAATTATTAGATTTTTATTATAGTTGAAGACTGTGTGTTCTTGCAGTGTAAGCAGTCGTAATATGTTGGTTTTGGAGCGGGAGGTATATACTATACGAGGAGAATGAAAGTCTAGGAACCTGTAATCCAAATAGGTATCCATTCATTGTCTTCGTTGTAAGGTACAGTTAAAGACAAGAAACGACTTATTGTGGTCCAATTTTTGTTTAATATGTTTGTTAGGTTTTTCTTTGGTGGTCCAATTCCTAATACACACGAACGCATTATTTCCAGAAAAAAAGAAAAGAGTCACGTCTAAATTCTGAAGTAAAAGAAAGAAATCCTTTTTATACAAATTTTAATTTATATTTTTACAAAAAAATTATTAGATTCTTTGGAATGGAAAAACAGTTGAGTTGCCAAGAAAACCACAAATATGTACAGAGAGATTGTCCTCATCAAAAGCTTTTACAGGTCCTGAAACCTATAATTAAGCAAATTGCAATTTAAGGCAAATGCGTTTCCCGTTATAATATATTTAAAAAATGTAAAATTGATCCCATCTTGGCGGAGAATCTTCCAGGCATTCTCCTCTAATCTTGTATCTGGCAATCAAACTCCATCTTCTTCTCCTTCTGCTAAAACATAGAACTCAGATCGATCGCTATTATTATCAACTTGCAACTGCCACTTGCTTGTTTTATTCCCTTAATTACTTGGCATCTCAAAATTATTGATTTCAAGTGGGATTTTTTTTTTTTTTTTTTTTTTGTTTACGCTTAGCTAAAATGATATTTAAAGTGAAACTCTTTCGACAGTAACAACTGGCTAATTGCATTCAGCAAACTTTGCAAAAATGGGAGTAATTGAATTTAAAGAAAGCAGTAGTTCCGCAGTGAAAATGTGTAGACCACCCTTTGGACAATCGCAACCACCGTTACAGCTGTTATATACTACAATTATCATCTAGTAGGTCCATTTCGTACGTACCCTAAGATATCTTCTTTTTTTTTTTTTTAATTAAAAAAAAAAAATCAAATTGGGTAATTTAGCATTTTATTAAAGAATTAGGTCATGTTGGCAATAATTTTTAACACGGTTGATATTAGTGTTTAGAATGTTGGGTGTGTTGAGAAAAATAGAAGTAGGTTAATCTGCGGTTAAAATCCATTATTTTCAGTTCTGTTAAGGAATACATTAGACTAATCCATTAGAAATCAAGAAAAACCAATAAGGAAAAAAAAGGAAAAAAATAAAAAATAAAAAGAAAAGAAAAGAATGTGAACTTTAATATTGACAAGGAAAGGAGGAAATAGAGTGGGAGTGTCCAATGTGGGTGCCTTGATTTTTAATATATAAAAAAGGAACCAATCACTCTGTTTTTCATTCCCATACTTTTGGCCAAGTGATAGACTAAACACCACAACATACACTCTCTCTCTCTCTCAATTATACCAAAATACATTTCTAAAGTGAAGAAGCATAGCTCCGAGTCTTTCCTCTTATGGAAAATCAACTGCAACAACCACCTTCCGTGAAATCAAGATTCAGTCGTGTCTGTGTCTTCTGCGGTAGCAGTCCTGGCAAGAATCCTAGCTACCAGCTTGCTGCTATTCAGCTTGGCCAGCAACTGGTATTTTCTTGCTTCATTATTCTCTTCTTTCAATTTTTCTAATTATGCTTCCTTTTCATCTTATATTTTGATCTTTTTAACTCCAAATTCAAGTCTTTGTAAAGCAAAACAGAGATCATTGCAGCTCCTCTCTGTTCTGCTTGGGAATTGAAGGTTTCAATTACCAAGTGTTTCCTATTCCAACACGTCTCTTAGTAATAAAAAATAATTAAATATATCAATAATTAATTTCAGGTCGAAAGGAACATTGACTTGGTTTATGGAGGGGGAAGCATTGGCCTGATGGGTCTGGTTTCACAAGCTGTTTATGATGGTGGCCGCCACGTGTTGGGGTAAACATCTCTGCCACTTCCTATATGTTTCTCTGTTTCAAATTAATTTGCATTCTAATTTTGTTTTTTTTTCCTTTTCTATTTCCTTTATTTTTTTTGGTTTCAGGGTGATACCCAAGACTCTGATGCCAAGAGAGGTAACTTAAATTTGCTTAATTCCATCGTTCCATGCCTAAAAAACCAAAAAGAAGAAAGCTTTCTAATAATTTTTAAAATATTGTTGCATCAGATAACAGGAGAGCCTGTAGGAGAAGTAAGAGCAGTGTCAGGCATGCACCAACGCAAGGCTGAAATGGCTCGTCAAGCTGATGCATTTATAGCCTTACCAGGTATATTACTCATACGTCTTCATCAATTATTATTATCATCCATTTTTTTAGTCCCAAGAAAACTGTCTATATATAACCAAAACAACTTCTGACAGGCGGTTATGGAACATTGGAAGAACTCCTGGAGGTCATCACTTGGGCTCAGCTCGGAATCCACGATAAACCGGTAATTAAATTGGATTAAATAATAAGCAAATTTACTGAAAAAGATTTGCATAATCTGTTAATAAAACTAAAAAAAAGGAAAAAAAGCAATGTTACTGTCAGCTACTAAAAATAGTCATATAAGTAAAAACTGAGTTGACGGGATCCAATCAGGTCGGGTTGCTAAACGTAGATGGTTACTACAACTCACTTCTGTCATTCATAGACAAAGCTGTCGATGAAGGCTTCATTACTCCATCGGCGCGCCACATTATTGTTTCTGCCCCAACTGCCCAAGAACTCATGTCCAAACTTGAGGTTCAGAAACTACTTTTTAGTTTTGTTACCTTAATTTCCAGGTTCACCATGTTCATTAAATTATACGTACCATGGAATATATATAAGACAATTATTTGATTATTGAACAGGAATATGAACCCAGGCACAGTGGGGTGGCTTCTAAGCTAACTTGGGAAATGGAACAGCAGTTGGGTTACACAATGAAGTCAGAAATTGCTCGTTGACATGATCAAATAATTATGTATATATATTTCATGACTTTGATTAGCTGATATTCTAAAAACTAATACACAAATTTCTCTTTAGATGTGAGCTAGCCACCACAGTTCTTTTAGTCAGCTGTGAGGATCATTCTGTGATTGATTTTTTTTTATTTTTAGGTTTGGATTTTTCTTTCTAATTTTGTTAAGTACAGTGATTTGTAATGGATGAACAGGTCCAATGCTTGTCGGTGATTACTAATTGTGTATATTTGCTGTAATATCTTGAATTGATGGGTTGTCAAAAATTGTTCCTGAGTTGATTTATGATATAATTAGCAGGACTCATATGTCATTTCATTTTATGTAAATAAATATATATATATATATATTTTCCAAAAAGAAAATCTGGAAGGAACAAAATAATAGAATGGATGAGAGCAGAACGTGACATATGGCTACAGAATTATTTTGTCTTGCAAATGAACACTAGGCGGAGATGAAGGAAGTGGTACTTCGGGGTCAGTGAAGAGTCAGGGGTTGTTATATACAACTTTTAGGACTAAATAATTGACGGTGGAAGGACACCAGTCCTTGTCCGTACCAGGAAGGCCCAAATTGGAAAAGGAAGTCATGGTGGAGACAGAGAAGGGTCCTTATTTATTGTGCTGATACAAATTTGAGAGCATTTTGGTCTTTCATTTATTACATGATCTCAACAAATATATACAGCCAGCTAATACCTTCGTTGAGTCAATTGTGGATTGACCCCACAAATTGTAAAAGACTGGAAATAGATAACGCTCTTTTACAGTTTTGGACAGACAAAGGATTGAAAAAAGTGTTGCGAGAGTGATTGAATTATTGCTTTCATCTTTTCTGTTGAAAGTTCGTTTGTCTAATTCACCAAGAGATTCAAGGGTGCATGTGAAGTAAGTCCAGTTGGTAGAGAGCTAGTCAATAGTGTGACGCTTCTACTTCGTCCTCGGCGAAACAGAATCGTAAATATGCCATGGAAGTGCCGACGAATTGTATAGATTTGTTATGGCATGGGCGATTCTTGCATATGGACATGTCCTTTTATTCTGTCTTTCTTGGCTGGGAGAGTGGTAAAAGAGAAAACTTCGTTAGGAAATTTAAGAGGTGATGGAAACATAGATGATATAAAGGAACAAAACCTAGCTAAAGTTCTGATTTTCGAAGGTTAAAATTCTCCGGTCGTATATAGGATAACACGGCAAGTAACAAAAATAATGCTCCAAATTCTCAGGGTTCACGCCTTCATACTCTACAAAAATAAAAAAAATAACTATATATTTAAGATGCCAACTTAAATTTTGCTGGGGAAACAAATAACACTTGCAGGTTTCAGGTTACAGCTACATATGATACAAACAACGGGTAACTATGCATTTAAGGATGTAACTGCCGAAGAGGTGGTGACCAGACTTGAGAGCAGCCCAATAATGACTGCACTGTTATATGTGCTCGGTTCTCCTTGCATTGAGTTGTTCCGAGAATCAAAAAATGATTCATTTAGGAAAGGTCCGCCCACAAGTGCTCCCATAGCTACATTGGGATTGGGGTCCTCTGACTCGAGCCATTTCCAGCCATCCTTGCACCCAGTTGTTGCATCAGCTGGGATTGAAGCTCCCCTATGGTGAACATATTGTGGGTACTTATCACCATATCCAACTAGATAGCTCATTTTCATAGGATTCTTCCCCAAGACGTAATCAGCCTGGATGATGAAGATATACATATTATCGGATTTGGGATGAAAGGGACTTTTGGAAAGTAATTTAGCGAATTGTGAAGAACCTACAATATATGTGTGAATAATAGCGAGTAAAACAAAACCACTGTACCTGGGATTTGGCAAACTTCCGAAGCTCTGATGGTTTGTATGATTCTCCACTGCATGATAGCTCTTTAGTCCTTGATGTAAGCATGTAGTCACTATAAAGAGCAGCTAAAAATGCAGAAGCAACAGGATGTTGCAGGGCATTCCATTCACTAACCCATATAAGGCCACCTGCACCAAGGAAGACGGAAAATGTCACATATGGGATATCCTGAGAACAAAGCTAGATAATTTAAGAATACGCAAGATACCAATGAAAACTGGCTAGAATACTTCATCATCTCTGCATATTTTTAATATGTTAAAATCCGCTGTATCTCAAGGAAATGCTTGGTGTCTGAAGCTTTAGCTCTTAAGTGTTCTAAGATATTTAATTATTTTCACAGAAAACACAAGTTGTTGCAATGCTTATCAAGGGTAAATACATGGCTTATAGTCACATATAGCACCAGAGAGCATTAAATATTAACTGATTGATTCATCTTTTACTTGTATTAGTTGTGAAGTACCATAAACAACAAAAATATCACAAATTTCCTTGACTCCTTGACAAAGACTTAATGCAACAACATTGAAGGAGAAGCGAAGCCATTATTCTCCCAAATTTATGTGCCAAATCATAGCAATGGGTAATCCTTTGATGACCATTACCTAGTCTAATTGACATTTTAGTTTGACAAGCAGCCACATGGCTTTAAAATCCTTCGAAGCATCAAGCTAAAATTGCACCAATTAGACACAAAGCATAATATAAAAAATGAGAGCAAACAACGACTGCTAGGAACTTGATCAAAGCATCAATTATCAGAATATATTGCATCTAGCTAGTGTGGCCTAGTAACATAGCACCTAATCATACTCGCATGTTAAGAAGGAAGAAACTTACTATCAGTTCTGCTGCTTGTGGCTGTCGGAGAGTCTGGTATAAGGCCACACATAACTGCTTCAGCTGTTTTCCTGTATTTTTGAAGACCTGAGTTTGAGGCGCTCGAACCAAAGAAGGTTAATCTGGACAACAGAACCTGCATCATAATAGATTAAGTTTGTTCTTAAGGAGTGGAATTGCGCTTCAAAGGAAAGAAGCTAAGGTCAAGATCCCAATTAGGGTCCAAAAACAGAAAAGTATCTGGATAAAGAAAACCCTATTGCCAACAGTATTTTCCCATAATCGCCTGATAGAAGATTTCATCTAATCACATGAAAGGTAACTTTGTTTTCATTGCACAAAGGCAATTTTTTCTGGAAATGATTATGAATTTATTGTTCTTATTACTATTCTATTATTAAATATTCAAAAGTATTCAAACATATTAAATATTAAATACATAAGAAAACTTGATGATTATTTTCCCATTCTGAATCAATTATACATTTAGCTGCTTCTGGCGTGTAAATTATTTTGCAATCCTATGTTTGCAAAATTTCATCTTTCTCAATCCCAGCTTTGTTTGATAAAAAGTCTAGAAGACGAAGTCTATTGGAGCAAATTTGTGTTCATTAATTATTAGGGGGGAAAAGAAGAATTAAATGTAGTGTTAAGGGGTGGAAAAAGCATGAGAGATCCACATGCATTGACATGATCCAGTTCATGTTAAAAAATAATGACACAGAAATCATGGACCAATACAATTCAAAGATTGAACAGTCTATTGACAGAGTTCAGAATGCATGTCATAACAGTAAATGAAACATAGGAGATTTAATACATTAGCATGAGACATCAAAGGAACAAAATTAGTTGAAATTTTTGCATTGTTGCATGAAAAGATGTTAAATGAGCATGGAAGAATGGTTCAGAAATAAAATTGAAACATTGGTGCTCCATATGTATAAAATTGTTGGGAGAAAAACACAATGACTATATAGTGGGGTTTGGTATTAAACTCTATCCAGGGAAAAAAAGAAGATACCTGAACTCCTGCCAGCTTATTGTCCCAGCTAAACCAAGTTGGACTTCCCCAATCTGCAAAGGAATCTCCGTTTTCCCCAGTTACATATTGAAGGTATGTTTTATCCCCTGTTGCATGGAAGAGCCAGCTAGCTGCCCATAGGAGCTCATCCCCATATCCTGTTGAATTGTAATAGGTCTGGACTTCGGGGATGCTTTCACTATAGGAACCTCTATGTTTATCAGCAAAACTAAACAATTGTTTAGCATGCTCAAGGAGTGTGCTTGAATATGTGGAGTCACTTTTCAAAAACACCAGTGATGCTGAAGCCATTGCAGCTGCGGTTTCAGCTGCAACCTCTGTTCCTGGAGAAGATGTGTTCACCTGAGTAACAGGTCTCTTCTCAGTCATGTCCTCAGGCCTATCCCAACAACCATGGTCTGTCTTAGGGTCACCAACCTGTCCCGAAGTAAAAGCCAATTATAGAAGAACTATATCACAAACTCGATTTGTCATCATAAATAGATTTTTTTTAATTTATCAAATAAAGTATACTATTCATTTGCAACGATAGGTTCTTGAATTGATCAAGTAAAGGTAGAACTTTCAATCTTTTAAATACAAGGAAGCTAAAAAAACTTGGGGCTTGCAAGTGTTTAGTAATTAACCTGAATGTAGAGCACATTAGCTGAAGCATGAGCATTAACAAGGTAGTCAGTGATCCACTTAAGCGAATCTTTAGCAGGTTCCAGCTGATTAACAGCATCCATCTGATCTCCATACTCGAGAATAGCCCAAGACAACACTGTGGCAGTAAAAGCCATCGGAAAACCAAACTTCATATGATCTCCAGCATCATACATTCCTTTTGACAGGTCCACTTTCGCTTCACTCCCATCCTTAATTCCCGAATCCCCTCTCCAAGATATCTCGTTATACTTCAACTCACCGGCTGCATTAAACATCACAGTCAATATTTTGAATGAAATAACAGATAAAAACAGAGAAAGCGACATTACATTTTTGCACATCGAAGAATTGCATTGCGACTTTGAGAGCATTGGCGTACTTCTTATCGATGGCGCCAGGAGGCCCAGGAACAGCACCTGCGTCATCGGATTTATGAATTTTCTTTTTAACTGTGTAAACAACGGCCGCGACAACCACTGCCAATACTATTGCCACAATAAACCACCCGAAGCACCCTCTGGAACTCGATTTCTTCCCCATTTTGAACAATGCGACCTTATGTCACTGAAAAATCCTATTGAGAACAACCTTTAAGGTCTAGATCTGTCATAAATATAGCGAGAATACAACTAGGTTTTTAGAGAAAACGAGGATTTCTTTAGTTTAGAGGTGCAGCAGCTCCAATGGCTATCTGCAACTCTTTGCAATGTTTAAGGATGGCTTTAACAAAATGTAGCTTGTTTTAAGCACAAAAGATCCTAATTAAGGGATGATTAAGTTAGATCGGGACCAAATCGAATCGGAGGGGAATCGGACTTTGTGTTGGTACGATTATTACTGGAATGGGGTGGTTATTTTTGAGCACCGACAACAGTGTTCAAGCGAGACAAAAGTCGGTTCTTTCCCGGTTTTTTAAGTTTTTGATAATTTTTGTTTGCTAAATGACGATATTGCCCCCCTTTAGTTCTGGTTGTTGACTCATAGCACCGATATTTACGTAAGTAAGACTGTTGTATGCCGTTCGCTCTGTGGGACCAAGATGATATAGACCGTTCAACTGGTCACCGACACCTATTGAACGAACAATTAGCACTGATTTGCGCCTGTGCTGAGTTTTGGAGAATTTGTGATTCTGATCTCTAAGGTAATTGTGATTGGTGGTCCAGTTTTGTAGTTCCACTGTCCATTTCAACATTAAGCATGAAATGTTGTCCCACTTTTTACTGATTTGGTAGCTGGACCCCATTTGAAAAAAAATTATGACATCAAAGAATATTATGGGCTTATGCAGGCCCATATTTTACTCAACTTGTTTAGTGGACCCCATATAAGTTGAAAATTATAACATCAAATACGATGAATATTCGGCTTATGCACGCCCAAGCCTAATAGCGAGTTCGACTTTCTTTCACATTTAGGGAGCCCATCTGATCCCTAAGGCCCTAAAAAACTAAACAAAATCTTGAAACCTAAGGCCCAATCGAGGAAGCAGACCATCTGATTAAACAAACGCGCCAATTTGGGAAAGATAAAAGCGGAACCAATCCGCCGTTGACATGTAATAATCACCGTTACACTTAGAGCACACCTGATTAATTATAATCGGATCAACACTTAACTAAGAATAAGATTTTTAACAAAACAGAAACTTCAAAGAGTAAATTCCATTTCTTAATGGTGTATTATTTCTTTTAAGACGCAATTTTGGGAGCAGAGAGACGGACTCTCTCTCTCTCAGTGTATAGTCTCTACATTCTCCGACTCGCCGTCAACTGCCCGGCGAATTCCTTGATCAGGTAAATGTCGGTGCTTTTATCGTTGCGATTAATGTTCTTGTTATAATTATCGTTGCTATGGTAATTTATTAGAACTTAAAAACGCAGCGAATTTGGCGTTTCCGTATTCATGCTTTTGTCTGTGAAACACTGAATTGTTGTGGTGAAAGCCCTAATATATATGTATATTCTTTATTTACATATATCACTCGCGCTGTCATATTTTGGGAGAAGTCTATTAGCAATTGAGAGCTATTCTGTTTGTGCTCTCTCTCTTTAGAATTGAATGATTGGGTTTGTGTCTGCTCAATTACTCGCTTAAAGTATTTGCTTTTGGGAAGTATTTTAGGTACTGTTAGGTTCTATGAGGGGGAAAAAGAGGCTATTTTTAAAAAAAATTAAAGGTTTTACCTTTTTTTTTTTTTCTTTTTTTGAAAAGTGAAAATTTTGTAATTACACCAATTCATTTTAAATAGCTGAGTGTTTGGTTTTGTAATGAATGTATTTAATTACTTTGATACTTTTACCGGTTCTCATGATCAGAAGGACTGGATTGATTTAAAATCTCTATATTTATACTGTTAGAAAGAATAATTTACATGTGTATGTAATGTATATGCATTTTGAGATTTTCGTGTCCGAAAAATTTTAAAAAATTAAGCGATTGTTTGTAGTGAAAGTTGAGTTGGAAAAGGTAAAAGTGGGCTTGAGTTGATTGCAAAGCTCTATAGGGGCTGTGAATTTGATTTGCAAGTTCTCAGCATAAGGGCGATGCCCCATCTTCATTAATGTTACAAGCTCCCTGTGATCTTGGGAACTTATTGGTCTCACTGTTCATAACAGAACCTTGAATGACTTATTTAGACATGCTAGAACTTCATAATAGATAATGGAAAACATAGAAAATTCATCTTTAGAGAATAGTTTGTAGTATTAAGAAATCCATTTGTACAAGATGTTTCATAGTCAAAGGAAAAGTGAACAAGAGTTAACTCTGAAATTACAGTAAGATTGTTTTGTAATACAAAGTAGCAAAAGAATTGTTGTTTATTTTTATAATAAAAAACACGATATTGATTTATTTGGGGTTCTATTTATTTGACAGAATTGTTGATGGTGACAGTTAGCCTTCTTTGTATTTCTTTATTTGTTATTATGTAATTTTTGGTTCTTGAAGTCTATTCTTTCTTATATTTGTGATCATGGAAATGAAGTTTGTAAACAGCATAGCTTTACATTGTGCTCAAGTTGTATCTGTGCTCGCAAAAGATTCCAATGGGTTTTGACCAACTATAATATGTGATTTCCAGTGGTTGATTTGTGAGTTCTGGCATACGTACGATATTATTATGCATGGTTTTATTGTTTTTATGATTCGTTCTTTAGCTGTTTTCTGGCATTGAAACTCTTAATTTCTTGTTAAGGAAAAAGTTTGTAATGATCCTGTTGATAGTCATATCACTGACACTCGGTTATACAGATGGATAGTGAAACTGGTAATCAACATAAGCATGAAAGGTCGAGGACAAGGTGGACAGCATCCCTTGATAAGATATTTGCAGACTTGGTAGTGAAGCAGATTCAACTTGGAAATAGACCAAACAATATTTTTGACAAAAAAACTTGGAATCACATACGTGATGAGTTCAATAAGCGGACAGAACTAAATTTCAATAATAACCAATTGAGAAAGCACCTAGATGTACTGCGGACACGCTTCTATAATTTGAAGTCAGCTTTTGTTCGAAATGATTTTGGTATGGATGATTCTTGCTGCATTGGATTTGAGTTGTGGGAAGACACTGGGGTGCGCTGTTTTTCTTCTGTTTTTTTCACTGAAATTTATGTTTAGCTTTTATTGACCAACAATTTATGTATCCTGATAATGTCCCAACTTATTACACAGCCTAGGCCCGAGATAATTAAAGTCAAGGACTGTCCTATATACGAGCAATTATGTACAATATTCACAGATACATCAGCTGATGGAAAGTATGCCCAATCAAGTCACTTTGAAGGGTTTGACAAATCTGGTGGAAATGATTCTGCAGGCTTAACTCCACATCCAGTTGGTGGATCCTCTCACTCTGAAAATCCATCTTCGTCAAGGCCAGTGCAAGGGAGCTCTTCATCGCCAGATAAGATGGTAAAGAACATAACAGAGAGAAAAAGGAAACGACCCTCTGCGACACATTCTTCAGAGCAGAACAAGAAGGATCAAGAAATAAATGGAGCCATGGCAGAAGCCTTATTGGAGATGGTAGCTGCTTCAAGGTGGAGAAAGGCTGCACCAAAGCAAAATGATGAAAGATTCACTATAACCAATTGCATTAAATCTTTGGATGAGATAAGTGACATTGATCAACGACTCTACTTTGCAGCTTTGGACCTCTTTGAGGAGCCAAGCTTGAGGGAAACCTTTCTCTCTTTGAAAGGTGATTTTATACGGTTGACATGGTTGAGGGAGAAGTGTGGCAGATCTGCCATTTTCCTATAGGTTGGAGATATTTTGGTTTTCTCCCCCGCATGTAGACATTTTCTGTAGTGCTATAATTTATGGTAGTTTTGACAAGTATCCTTTATAGTTTATACCATTGTTTAATCCTTAATGGTTGATTGGTAACATCAGGAAGCTCGGTAGGACCATGACCAATGTACTAGGACTTGTTGAAGGCTATTCAACCCAAAGGCAGCTAAGAGCCTAAGACAAACACTGATGAATAGACAATCAAATGGTACACATAAATTATTTCCTATAGGAGGCCTCTGTACTCAACTAATCCGTGATCAAAATTGCCACTGTACAAGTGATTTCATTGCTTGTAGCATCTAAAGATAAGACGCCGCTTGCCATTTTTTAGTGGCTCTCAAAGAAGAAAATTCTCCAAAACTGATAAAAGTGTGCCCTCTTTATTTTCCTTTGGTTTTGCTTTTAATATATATTTTGGCATATGAACAACAGAGAGCAAGCCAGAAAACAGAGAAACAAAATGTACCTTATATTAGTTAAAGAACTATATTCGTCATTCTTTACCCGAAGTTTTTGGGCATTATACTTCAACGTGCCTTAAGTATAACTAGTAACATAATAAAAAAAAAATTATATAATCATGTTAAGGCACAATTGAAATACAATTTCTTATCTAGTGGGGAAAAAAAAAGAAAAGAAAAAAAAAATGAAATGTAAATACAACAGTCGATCATTTCCTGTCATCATGCAACAAGAGATAAGAAAAAAGACTGATCAAACGGTACATTAGAAAAAGATATTGACCAAAAAATTGTTGATCTCTTCTCGTTTCCGCTACAGAGTTGATTTGCCATTTGATTTGATTTCATTGGAAAAACATTGTTTTTGCTTTCTGAAAGGCTTCAATCATCATCCTTGAATTCTCTGTTTGCAATAAAGTACACACTTCAGTTAACAATGCAGTTCAAAATTGCAACTCTCTACCTCTTTCTTTCACGTCGATATTAACTGCATAATCATCAATAAAATACAGATGGAAGTCTTTTGACTTTTTATAAATAAAAAAAGTTTCAGTAAAAAATTATTGTCACGAAACCTCCTTCCTGATTCTGAAACTCAACTGTGGTCAAAATTATTAAAGCACACTGGAGAGAAATGAACAACATTTTTGCACAATTATAGCTCATCTGCATGGAGGAAAAAAGATTCATACCTGCGGTCAAGATACCGTGGTTGTATTCCGGAGCCTTGACATGTTGTGCATGTCAAAGAGCCAACACCATCACAATTGATGCATCGAGAGACTTCTTTATCATCCCCACCAAGTTCTACTGTCACTGAACCAGTTCCCAAGCAAAATCTGCATTTCTCTGGAAAGCAGCCCAATTACATGAGTAAGAAACATAATACATCATAGCATATTGAAAAGATCAGTTAGTTATACTTCCAATGTCATGTCGATTTGAATTTCATTATTGAGAAATTTATGTCCAATGTTAAGATCTCTGCTATATAATAAGCAGCTGACTATCCCCTTTCATTGTAATTGGGTCACGCATTTGGATAAACATCTCTGATAATACATTTAAATGAAAATTTGTAAATTATAAATCAATATTGCATTTGAGCAGTTCAAATGCAGATCCTAGAAACCAGTTTCCAACTTGGTTTAAACTAGAAAGGTAGAAGCCCTCTACGAAATGCTCACTATCTTGATAAGTGTAATTGACATAGTACCAGAATCTACCACTTAGGGCTGACCAAAATCTGGAGTCATCATTCCCCAGAAAAGATAAATCTGGAGCATAATAGAACGAATGAGGGTCATCATGTAAATAGAAAGTGTATTTGGAGAATATACAATTCAAGAGGTTCAGATTTTCTTCCACAAACACATTGTGTTTGGAAAAAAAATAAAAAGAACTATTCAAGGGTTAGGCTAGGGATTAGAAGATTTTGTTAGAACGCCCATCTTACATGGAGTCTTCGGTCCAAATAATTTACAGAAAACAAGGTGAAGCAAAAATTCAGTATATGTTCTTACAACAATTAACCAATCTGCATACTATCTTAACCTTTAGCAATGCTTGAAGCACTCTCAACACTAGAAACTGGCATATGCTAGGCAGACCATGCCGAAATTTACTAACGCACAGTTCTTGTATTATTATTATTATTATTATTTTTTGGTATAATCAGTTTGTTATATTTCTTATGCCTTATGAATTATATATGAACTAATAAAAATGCATTTCAGATTCTTAAACTTTTCTTACATTCTGCTGTTTAGCAAGAAGGTCCTCCAGAAGTTCAAGAACTCTACTCTCGTAATTACACTCTACTTAAGAAACTGAAGCACATTAATGGCCAAAGCAGAAGCAAAGTCATAATATTCAATTTACAGTTCCACTTGTGCATTTACAAGCCGTGTGGAATTATGGACAGTTGGACTCTTCTCTATGGCAATCATAGCACCACTTAACAATCGCATTGTGTAAAAATACATAAATGTCTAACATTTATCTTTGAAAATAATTTGACTTAATTTGTTTCATGAGAGTCACTTACGAGCACCGGAGCCATTGCAGGGGAAGCAGGGCTGAGTATTTTCTCGCTTTGCCTAACAGCCACACAAAAAGAAAGGCTTAAGAACTGTACCAAAAAAAAATAAAAAAAAAGAATTTATTTTTTAGAAAAGAATAAAAAACTTGGTAAAATTAGCTTACAGCATTATCAATTTGAGTTTCGTAGAATACTGGAATGCCTATTCCAATTGCAACGCTCACAACTCCAACAGTTATCGCTACTATCTGATTTTGCATAAACTAAAATTAGAAACATAGCTAATTCAAAGAGAGAGAGAGAGAGAGAGAGTAAGGATGGAGATAGAACCGTGTTTTGATCAAGCTCAACAGCTCTGATGCATGGATAAGATGCTGCAGACCGTTGATTTCTCGTAGACTTTACGAAGTGCACAGAGGAAGACGATAATTTAAAAGGAAAGCATTGAAATGGTGAATGGAAGCGAGAAATCGAAGGTGCCACTGTCATTTTCTGATTTCAAATTTCTGTAATTTTCTCCCAGTCTGTTTCGTAAGTGGCTCGGGAGCTGGAAATGGAAGGCTCGAATGGCGATTTTGGATACGTGGGGCAGCTTCACACATCAACCACCAGAGTTGTCCATCAGATATTCATTCCACGTGGCGAATGTCTTGACAACCTTTATCTCAGATGGCCAATCCATTTTTACAAGGCCCAGAGTTTATAAGGCCCAAGTCTTCACTCCGCGAGTCCATGATTACCCTTCCAACAAAACCCAAAAAATTTGCTTTGGCCCAAAAATGATGTTCACAGCATTTTGATGACAAGCCCTTCCTTTACCAAGAAACAGCCCAAAAAAATAGAAGGTAAATTACAAGATCATCTTAATTTAATTTTGATGAGAAATTTGAACTCAAATAATTAAATAATGAAGTAATTTCACTCGATGTCCTTTTAACTGTTTGAGAAAAAGAGAAACGGAGATAAAAAGTGAGAACGACGGCGACACACCAACGAACTGATATAATTAGAGATATGAAATGGCCTTTTTTTTTTTTTTTGTTGGACCAGCAATACTTTCCTAAACGTAGAATCCAAGGCTTTTGGAAGCCTATTAATCCCACATGCTCCTCTCGGTTTCCCCTTTCCTCTATCATCCTTAGCTATCTTATCTCCTTAGGGTCCCTTCAAGCTTTTGGGCTTCTGCTTTAATAATGGTGTTCTCTTTCAGTTTGGACAACTGGTTGTTCTTCTACTCGACTCAAGAAACTTCCTTTGTCCAACTTCAAGGAGGAGAACGTCTTGACTCGTGAGCGTTTGTTTTCTATTACAAATGCTCCAGATTTTTGTTTCTTTAATTAGCAATAATAAGATTTGTTCCACTTTTTAACATTTTATCCAAAAATCGAACAAAAAAAGAAAACAAAGCATAACATGAATGACTGACGGACTAATATTAATTCCAAATTAAATGACCAAAGTTTGCAACCTGTCTTACACGAACAACAAACTTCACATTGCATTTTCCTTTTTGGATTTATTGGGAGATTAGTGCACTGAAATAATATAAAAAGTTTATGCAACAGAAAAATTTAACATTAATTAGTGAAAATCCTTGTGACTGAGACTTCCCAATTAGAAGCCAACGAGGCCAGTAAAAAAAAACTAAAAGGAAAAGAGATTATGCATGTTTAGATAAAGCTGATGCATCAGATCTAATTAAAGTAGGAAGATTATTCTCTACTACGTCATACGCTTGTGCCATTTTCCATGTGTGAAACTGAAATTGGAAAGTAAAGCAAAAGCAACGAGGATTCACCAATCAAATATTTATAAACAATAGGGACTGTAACAGTATTTTAAAACTATCAAAGGACGCTAACGTTATTCTTATAGACCCCATTTCGTAATTTTATATATTTTTTTGGGGGTAAATATTGTATAATTTGCTCCTTATCCATAACGATTATAGACTTTGCTCTATGATCGGCTTTTTCAATGGCAATAATACCATCACTTGTTGGTGACAGTTGACATGTCACTTGCATTTCGATTTGACAAAATGACACAAAGCAAAAAAGTAAAAAGTATTTCCGCATTAGCCTTTCCTTTCAGGGCTAAGTAGTAAATTCGTCACAGATTTCATATTTCCACTGGTGAGACATTTGTCATTAGGAAAAAATGTTTTGAATCTTATAGAAGAAGAGATCGTCTACATCCAACGTACTTTACACTTGTCGAGAACTACAACACTCAGAAAAACGTGAGCCGTTCGTTACAATTCGACGGTGATTAAATCATAATAAGCACACCATCCCCGTGTGTGTCGTACACAAAAGAAGATCCATCTAAATTAAGTAACTCAAAACAAGGTTTAATACAAATCCGAAGCAAAAGGGAGAGAGAGAGAACAAAGGAAAGGAGAAATTTAAAAAAACGACACAAAAGACTGCTGTTATCACCTCACTCTCTCTTGTTCGGCTCAGTCTCTATCTCGACGCCGACATCGTAACGGTTCGCCGTCTCATTTCGGCGAAACCGATCTTTCCGTACTCCGGAGATCTTCGAGAACTCATCGGCGATTTGTTGATCTCTCTCAACCTTTTCTCTTCAGTGCTCTGATTATCTCTCATTTGTTATAGTGTTAATTTTCTATTTGCTTCGTATCATTCCGTGATAATAAGAATAATAATCATAATTATCAAGAGGTACTAATACATATCTTTCATTGTCTTCTATTTATAGTTTTTGTTGTGATACTGATTGTTTGTTGCTTAGAGTTGGGAATTTCTTAGCCATTTGATGGTTAGTGATGCCATTGCTTTCTATTTGTGAAGGATTAGTGCTATATTCATATTTTTATGTGTTATTTTGAGTGTTTGGTGTTATTTTTCTTTGATTGATTGCAATGTTGTTGCTCTAGTGGAGTTTCTGATGTTTGTATTTTTACTCGATTAATGATGTTTTTATTTGTTTATTTTTTTCTGTTTTGACTGATTTTTGGGGTACGGTTTTGTCCTAGTTTTTGGAAGCAGCAACGCTTTAACGGACTTTCTAATTTTTGAAATGAAAGAAATACAATCCATTCGTTTTCTCGAGTCCAGTGGTTGCAATTATATGAATCTGTTCTGAATTTAACCAGTGATGAATGTTGAATGATACACTTAAGTTGAAATTGTAGTTTTAACAAGTTATGCCGGTAAAAGATCTAAACAATATATTTGAGTGATATTTTTGGCATTTTACAATTGTTTAATACCTTCCCTCTGGGTCTAATAGTGTCTTCTGTTTTTGGTATCAGCTGGGGTGAGTTTTCAAGACTTGGTGGATTTTAAATTCATCATCATTTGGTTTCTGGTGCAAATTAGGAATACAAAATGATCGGATCATTTCTTACGAGAGGACTTGTGTATGTTAAAAATGATCATTTCTTACTCTCATTCCAATTTTAAAGGAATCGCGTTGTATCCAAACTAATCATTTTGATACTTTGGCAGAATGATTTTTGGCTATGCTTATCCTGCCTATGAGTGCTACAAAACCGTTGAGAAGAATAAGCCTGAAATTGAGCATCTTCGATTTTGGTGCCAGTACTGGTAAGTTTCGTGTAATTGTCTCTTCCATCTGAATTGACTTAAATTTTGGGGCTAGACTCACTTTTTATATTATTTGGGTTGCAGGATTTTGGTGGCTGTGTTGACTGTTTGTGAGAGAATTGGGGATGCTTTTATTTCATGGTAGGAATCTTAGTTTTAATTTCATAAATACAATGCTTTTCAGGAAATTTTGTGTTTTGACTATACTTTCCTTATCTTGCTTTCTTGCAGGGTTCCAATGTACAGCGAAGCTAAGCTCGCATTCATCATATACTTGTGGTACCCCAAGACTAAGGTATTTATTTGTTGGGGAGCTGGATGAGGATGTCATACTATGAAGTGAGATGATCTTCATTGTACTTGACCTTGTTCTTTCATTTTGTCAGGGAACTACTTATGTGTATGATTCCTTCTTCAAACCATATGTTGCAAAGCATGAGAATGAAATTGATCGCAGTTTGTTGGAACTAAGAACGAGAGCTGGAGATATGTTTATTTTGTACTGGCAGAGGGCTGCAAGCTATGGTCAAACAAGAGTTTTTGAAATTTTGCAATATGTTGCTTCACAGTCAACAACACCAAGGCCTCGTGCTGCTCAGGTATCACATAAGCAATCCAAAAGTGGACCTGCCTTATTTTTACCCTCATCACTTGTTTCCTAAGCAGAATTTTAAAGGTTTTCTTTGATTTTGCATATGACTTTCTGATTTTGAGATTCATGTTACTTAGTGGGAGTTTCTGGTAATTATATTGTGACTCATCAAGTGAAATGCTTACTTAAATATCAACTGCCTATACGACGTTGTTTTCTCAGCATTGTCGCTTCTGTTTGAAGATTGATGATGAGCACCTAGTGTCTTGTTTTGATGGATTACTTGTTTCATTTATTTTACAACTAGTGTCAAATAGGGAATTGAATTTGATTGCTCCTTTAGAACCTTGTTACCATTGCTTATGCTGTGAAGGTGTAATTTACATGCTGCTACCATGTTATTGGCTTTTAACTGCTCTGACTTTTGAAATGAACAGCCACAACATGGTACTAGGACTCGCCAACCTGCTAATTCTCCAACCCGTCAACCTTCTACTACTTCCAACCGTCAGCCAGCTGTGCAGCAACCAGAGACTGAAGAACCTCCATCCCCCACTTCTAGCACATCTTCAAGTCAGCACCAAGCAGAGGTAACCGAAGAGGTAACTCCTACACAAGCACGAGAAGCAGCTCCTCCCGCAGCAGCTTTAAATGGTCCAAAAGCTCCTACTGCACCTTCCAATGCTCAAAAAACAAATGCTGCATCTGAAACTTCCAGCCAACCTTCATCAAGCAAGGCAGAGGCAATGGAGATTGAAGCTGAACCTTCAAAAAATGAAAATGCAAATCCTCCCTCAAAAGACACTAACATGGATGAAGCCATTCGGGTTACACGTGCCAGATTGAGGAAAAGCCGATCTGCACCAAAAAGTTAATGACCATACTAACCTTTCCCAATTTTAGATTACGAACTAGTAGTTAATCAGTAAAATGGATGGTGGTGGGTCTTGAATCATTGTTATGGACAATGATGTAAATTTGTCGTCTTCTGTTTTCTTATTCCATTTGTTGCTTTATTTTTTGAACATGAATTGCTAGATAAAAGTCTTGGGTGATATAGAGCACAGTTTATGCAACTTCAGAAATGATAAAGTGGAAGACACAGTTGGAAGGTCCAAATTGAGGTATAAAGTTGGAAGTATACTTTTGGGGTCTCTTGTGCTGCTGCCTATATAATTCTATATCTGTAATGTGGCTATGTAAGATGAAATCAAAACTGTTATATCTTCAACAAACAGAGTTTTGTATATAGTTCAAATACTTGCATTTGGGATTGTCAACTAATAGGTCTCAGAAAAATGCTATTAAAACTTTATTTTTTGTATAGAAAAAAAAAAAGTAATTCTGAAATAGTAAGTGGGTTTTATTGAGATGAATGTGATAATTATGTTTGTTAGTAACTTTAGTGAACAGCTTTAAATCGGTTAAAATAAAGCTGAGTACAGGGTACTATTACTGGCTTTTTGTAAAATGGATTTAGTGACTCAATGATGCGATTCTTTTATTAAACGCAGTGTCACTGTCAAGAAAATTAACGAACCTGATAGAATTGAAAATTTCCAATTATTCAAATTGATTATACCGTTGTACCAAACTTGATGACGATAGACTATAAGCCAGCGGCCATTGAATTCCTTATGAAACTTAGGTTAGGTTCGAGAACGGAGAGAGGTTAATATGTAACTTCCACATCAAAGTCGAAGTGGTTAGGTGAAATTCTGTTGACGCTGCGGTACGCTGAATGCAAAAATAACTATTAAATTTTGCTTCTCTTTGTGATTAATTAAGTTATCCAGAGATGCGTTGGTTATATTATATGATTTTCTTCTCAACGAACGTTGATAGTGTATCTGAAATCAAAAGATATCACAAGTTGGTACGTTAGTGGTTTCTGGTTACTGTTACTTGTCAATGTCTGAAACTAAGAAATCATCTCCACCAAATTAGCCCATGACAGTGGTTACTTTTGACTGTAGAAAAGAACCAAAATCTTATCATCCCAAGTGTAGGTAATTTCTCTTACGTAAATTACTATTTGCCAATAGTTTGCCTTTTATCATAAACATATTATATGGAAAAATTGAAACAAAAACTGGCGAAAATGTTTGACACAGCGAAAGCAGCAAGAATGTTCAGAGTAACATAAAAGCATAACCGGGTCCGTTGTACGAGCCATTTTTATAGGATAGGTGCATTAGACGGCAATTTACCACTAGTTTTCTTGGGTTTCAGGCAACGTAATCCTCACTCTAAAAAGATTGTAAGTTTCAATGTCGCTATTGGTAAATACTATGGCGATTGATAGATAGATAATACAAGGCCTAAGATTTAAACTAAAAAACCTTGAGGTGAGGCAGAGGTACTCATTAGGAAAATATTTATATTTTAGTCCATTTTCAGTCGGTTTGCTTTTACATGCAAAAGTCAGCGTCTCGAAGCCCAAATGAACCAATAACACTTACCATGCACATTCAAGCTGAAACGATACTTGATGGTTCACCTTAAGATTCTGAGACTAATGATGTCATCCAGCATCCATACCCATTCATTTAGAATTTTAAGTAACTGTAATCATTAAATAAATTAGAAGAAAAAAAAAGGAAAAGCATCTAGCTATAGAAGAATAAAGAATTTACACTTTCAAGTGTGAAGGGATTTATTAAGAGTACCCTTCAGGTCATCTTAAACAACTAAACTACCTGATTTTCCTTTACATTATGAACAGCATCACTATAATAGTACTGATCTTCCCAGAAGCATGAAAGAAGCCATCCAAAAGATCTAAAACCTCACTGTTATATTGTAGAAAATGCCTATCGACTCATCTGATGATAAGAGTTAGGCCTTCAGATTTAAAAAAATTGATTAGAATATCAATCTCTGAATGCTAATTACCCCACAACTCCGAAGTGCTGACTTCAGGATTTGATCGAAACCAATAATCATCATCGATCTGCAAGATGATGGCCAATGGATCACATATGATAAGTTACTCAAAGTTTGCTTCCATTTGAGCATCCCAACTTCAAAAACAAATCTGCTGGCAGATACAGAGAACAGAGACTGGAAAAAAAATTGAAAAGAAACCGTTGCAAAGTCAACTTAAAAAGCCTCCAGTTATACTTACATCACAGTCTGAAGGAATTATCTTCTGAATCCCAGATGACTCTGCATAGAGTGAGTTGAACATTTCAGCATTGTTGTTTTGATAATGTTGTTCTAAAGGTAGCCCTTCAGTCTCCATTCTCTGCGGACCGCACTTTTGAGAAGTTGGATTCAGTGGATTAACTTGTTTGACGGATAAATCCTCATATTGTCGGTTGTATTGGCTACAAACATCATGAATACAGTAGCTATACAAGATCAAAAATTGTACAAACAAGCAACAACCACTAACATTTACTTGTGTGTGAGTGTGCGTCTCCTAGATAATAAGCGATTATCATGCAAGACAATGAGTGAAAACCTGCAGAAAACCATCACTCTGACTAAAATTGGGTTCAAGCATGCAAAACTAGCGAGAAAAAAACTAACTCATGCAAAGATAAAGAGAGCGAGACAGAAGAGGGAGCTAGTACTCAAAGTAGCACTGCAAACACATACATGCAAGTGAAGAAAATACCTTAGGAGATATAAATCAATTGGTCCGGTGTTGCTTCTAACAATCATTTTATACTGAGGACAACCGATATCCTGCTCATGTTAACAGGCATTAGACGGTAATGCTTTATAAAACATTTTAAACCTCCATTGCATCCGCACTTCTTACCTCATCGGGATCTGGGACTTCAAGGTAACTAGCTTGAGGAGCTTTTATTGCAATGAGTGTTTGATCCTGTGGAAATTGTAACAAGAAAGTCTCAGTTATTTCGTGGATGGTAAAATGAAGATAGGTTGTTCCACATATTCCCAAGATTAGCGAACCTGGAAGCAAGAGAGGCTTGTAATATCTTCCTCAGTCATAAAGAGATATCTAAAAATTCCAAGTAGGGAGGAGTCAAGAAAAATAAAGGATCAAATCATATTGAAATCCACAAAAGAATATGAGGAAAGCCTAGTACCTTTGGTTATTTTCATCTTTCTCCAGTGACCTCAGAAGCTCTTGCTTTTGCCTATATAATAAAAACAATGGCAGCTCAACCAACCATAGATGATGATGATATGAAAAATTCCTCTTAGAACTTACTGAAACCAAGTAACCAACCTTATAGATTCATCAAGTCTGCATTCTTCAGCATGTAAACTTTCAACTTCAGCCTGTAGCGAAACCTTTTAATAATTAGTGGTTCAACAATGGCAACATTGTCATCTTTCAAAAGGAAAAAACATTTGAAAGAACAAATCTCAACTGACTGTTATTTTACCATTGTATCAGTTATAATCAATTTCAAACTCTAATTTGAGTTGATGTTTGCTAGAACACAATCTATATGTCCCATCATCACTTGATCTTCCATAATCCGAACATGCTTTATCCAAGGACAATTTCTATATAAACTACTAACTAGTGGTACAAGAGCCAGCTAATGTCAGCTCCTTATTGACACTAGAATGAAAACAGTTTGGCTCACATTAGAAGTAGGGCTAGTAGTTCTGCTCTATGACACTTTGTGAAACAGTTTAATTGTAGAGATTAACTATGAATTCTGTATTTTAGATTTGCCCGTTCCAGCACAAATTCAATTTCCTCCAGTATTTTCTTTTTCAATTTTTCAGAAACAAACTCTGTGGTCTAATTGAAACTTGGACTTGGAACATAACAAAATAAAATTAAATGTTGGTTCTTGTGAAATTTCTAAATGCCCAAACGGCAAAATAGAAAGTGCAAGGTATATATCAGAGAATATAACAAGGTCATTAATATATCATACTGTCAATACACAGACTATGGAACCAACATAAAATTTCTGATACATGAAACAAATAAAATGACTACACAAGTACCTTTAATCTGTTAACATGTGCATCCAACTCCTTTGACCCTCCACCATCAGAGCCCCTGCATATAGTCACCAGTTCATCACCATTTATATAAGTAAATACAAAGTACCCGCTCCACAACCCCCTCCCAACCCGCAGAAAAAAAAACTGCACCAAAAAAAATATATATATATTATTACTTCCACTTTATGTGGTTTTTTGAAGTTTTCTCTATCAATGATATTCCTTCCAAAACATTTGTAATATCATATATCCTCCTCTTTTGGACCTGTTGAAAAATGACAAAACAATACGCATAGTTAATACTGGGTTGGTATTACACATACCCATAGAATAGTAGTCCTATTTTCAAACTAGATTTGTGTGATAAAAGAAAATCTGATGAACTACTGAAAGTTGAACCTACTATTGGTGCAATTCAATTTCTTACTTGGCAGCATATGTACTAGATTCTATACCTCCAACACATCTGCAGTCATATTCAGATCAAGGGTGCCATCCTTGTCCTCCTGAATCAACTTGACAAATTTCTTGGTCAACAGGCCTGCCAACACAGAAGATTGAAATCCAAATCAATAGATACCAAATGATCTTCCAAACGTGTACCAATGTAAGCGAAATAGTAATCAATCTATACATACCTAAAGAACTGTCGTAACGGCAACCATTTGCTGGATTCAGACCATTAGGAGATTCTGTGAGTAAAATCAATTAATAAAAGCTCAGTAGGCACCTGAAGATGGCTTAATTTACAATAAATAATAATAATATACGGAATTACCAATTGTTGTGAAAACACCTTACCAGCATTTGATCCTTGAATTCCCAATTTACCATTTTTTGAAACCTTTGATCTATTGATACGCTTATTGCCAGTGGCAGACTGAGGGCCAAGCACATGATTAGGTTCCTTGTTATGCTTGGCAAAAGGTTCTTGTCCACCATATTGAGCCTCATGATCGACTTTTTCATTAGTTTGCTTAAACTGCTAAGATTATCATGGTATTTGTGATTAATGTGCTATGGAATTCCAAAAAGCATAAACATTATACAGCCGGCTAAACAATTAAAATTAAAATGATACAAGCAGAGAAAAGATCAACAATGTGCACAGAAATGAACTCACTCCTATACTGCAAATTAGAGACAATATCTGAAAATGAAGCACCTAAAAGGTCACACACCCTTAAGTGCAGAAATCGAGTTAATTCAATACAAGAGCTAAAAAAATAAGCACGAACCAAATGTAGAAACAGAAAATCCAATTATCATAAATCTCCGAAGGAAAAAAAAGCTGTGAAAGGCAAATTACACTCATCAACAAGTAACATTCCGAAAATAATGTGTAAGGCAAAAACAAGAAAAGGGCAAAAGGAAAAACTCACCGCGAGTTTACTAAAAGCAGAATGTGTCTCCGCAGCATGCAATTGGAAAGCGAAGGGAATATTATTAGACAACTGATTGCTTTTATTATTATCGGAAGGAAAAGCGTATTGTGGTTTACGAAAAGATGAAATGAAAGCCGGATTCGCAAGCTTAGAAGAAGAAGAAGAGGAAGAACAAACAGTAGAAGGAGAAGATTGATTGTGATAGTAATTTTGAGAATGTGGATTAAGCAACTGAAAGTGAAATTGCGATGGACTAAGTGTGCGGCTCGGATCTTCTCTCCAGTCCGCCGCCATGGGAGGGAAATTGGGAGGGAAAGGAACAATTGAAGGAATTTATGTTGGTATAAAAACTAAAAGGCGGGCAATAAAAGCGCACAAAAGATCAATTTAATACAAGGAGAGAAAGCCTATAAATTTGTATTTGAAGAGAAAACAGAAAAAATGGAAGTGGAAAGCTGCGTTACGTAACAGGAAGAAGGAAGAAGAGGGAAAGAAAGACGGAGGGATATAAAAGCGGTGCGTAAGTTCGAAATATGCACGGCCCGCCTTTTAGCTGACACCCACCGCTCCTTCCCTTTTTTTGTTTTTGTTTTTGTTTTTAACCTCTATCTCTCCCCCTCCTCCAGTTGGGTTAATTGATGGGCCTCGGCTTACATTGGGCCTTCTTTTGTTGTTGCTACATTATGTTGTTAGCCCAAATTACCCAAAAATCTTCAGGCTGCATTTAGATTAAAGAGAAACTAATTCAGAGATTGTGCAAGTAAATTTCAAGTCTACTTTTAATATTTAAAATACAAACAAATTTTTGATTTAGCCCATGGGTTATTTTTTCTATTCTTGGGTTCCAAAGTCTGTAAAATATAAACACCATAGAGACACTTAAGAAACTGAAGGGGGAGAGAGTGACCATAATCATGTTTGTATTGTAATGCAACAAGCTCGGTATCTCCATGAAGCAAAGCCCAAAATCATAGTTGACATGCTTTACATGTATCACTCGCAAGAACAAAGGCCATCATTGAAGTCCAAAAATCGTCACACCAAATCAACTAATCAAGTTAGGGAAATCAGATAGCAATGCCGCCAGGGAAAAAAAACTAACATGCGGCATTGCAAATTCACAAATTATACAATAAACGAAAAATAGTAATAAATAGAAATCAAAATCTAGTATACACTTAATGGGCATCCGCCTTGCTTGCCAACAAACAGCCTACATGCATGAACGAGCATGGTGTTATCCGGTTATTCTTTTGAAACAGATATTAGCTGCTACTTATTCTTGTCCCGCTTAGGATGTAACCTCCAAATGCACTCATCTGCATGCATGGATGAGTTCTCGACGGAAGAACCTGAATTGTTCAAAGAAAAAAGTACGGTAATATCCGGATGCTGTATCTTAGACTCCCAAAAAGAAGTTCCACTTGTTTACACACACACAGTTGTAGACTCAAAACACACCCAGAATTGTTTGAAGGTCTAAAATACAAACCACAGAATGGTTTAAATGATTTTCCAATGAAAGATTCAAACCTGGTATTCACGTATCCAAGGTTCCGAAATTTGCAAGCCAATTGCCATTTTCCCAAGTTGTAAATTGTGCATGCAGATTGCAAGAGGCTGCATTAAAAAAAATTTTCAGGTTACCCTAGCACATGAAATGAAGGTTTATACATCTAACTTCATCATTGGCGAAAAAATAACAGACAAAGTGGGGCATGAGGAATTTAGGAAAGAGAGGGAGGCAGTGATAAATAAAACACTGACTAACACAACTGCCACCTGAAACAGAAAGAAAGCACAAGAATTTCATAAGAAAATGACCTGAAGATACTGGTGGTAGACAGCAAATGGAGCTGAATATGATAGAAGTGGCAAAATATCTTTGACTAAGCTCCAAGGATCCAGATCTGGAGCAGCAATTATTAGGCTGCATAATTGTGAAATTAGAGTTAATAATTACGTGCAAAACTATTCAAAGCAGAAATTTTATGTAAAATGATAGATTAACACCAGCAGTGCATTTTTAGCTACCTTGAAAACCCATTTGCCTTCCACAATTTCAAGGCTTCATCTGGTGCCCTTTCTCCCACTTTAGGCACTTTGCTTATTTTGCTTGCAGCAGAAGCAATGGGATCTGGATCTATATCTGCAGCCTCAGGCTCCGACGAGAGGGACATTTCTGCCATGTTGATTGATGAAGTTTGACTCTGCACATATTGACATTTGGATACATTTAGTTGAATGCAATAAAAGATTATGTTGTGATTAAGAAAATGCCAGCTCACATTTGACTCCATGGGAGCAGCATCTTCATGTGCACAACTTTGGTTAGAAGTCCCATTTTGAGCTAAACAGAGGTCTTTTAGAGAAGCCCGCACAATCCTGTGAACCACAAAATTTGGGTTATCTTAGTTGAAGTACTTTTGTTAAATTTTAATATACAATAGACAAACACACAAAAAGGGAAAAAAATGATAAACATGCTACAAAAATGCGTCTGCCAAAAGAATACATCAAAATAAAAAATGAGAAACCACTCAAAGCCCACTGAATCTAGTAGCAGTAGGTCTCACATCAGCAACATATGCACTGAAAATACACATATTGCATAAAAAACCTCCAGTCAGTTACGAGAGATGACACTTTATATCAAATATTCAAATGTATAAAAAGGGGAGACTAACCGCTATTTTCTTTTCAAGTTACATAAAATGTCTCATTAATGGGGGGGGGGGGGGGGGGGGGGGGGGGGGGGGGGGGGGGGGGGGGGGGGGGGGGGGGGGGGGGGGGGGGGGGGGGGGGGGGGGGGGG
>CANUEP010149956.1:0-22687 GCA_947857235.1 Jatropha podagrica | reverse complement strand
TGTGTGGCTAAGATCAAGTCCTAAGTAATCTCATCCAATGGCTCTAAATATTTCTCAAATAAATCTCTTCTACTTCTTATTTAACTCCACCAATTAATTAAATGAACTCCACTAAAATAATTCCTCATTTATTTCTTAATATGCCACACTAGAAATATTATGCATTTAATACATAAACTCTCCAAAAATATTTATGAAATATTTTCTACCCGCCTAAATCATGCAAACATGCTCCAAAAATAGTAAAGAAAATATTAACTATGCATCATAATTTTTTTCGGACTAAAATAATACCAAGTCCCGGACCGATGGTACTATTCACAGACCGGTAAATCACTATTACCGACACTAAAAGAAAATCAGTCTGTTACAGAAATAGAGTCTTCTAAGCATGTTTAAGCTTAATTAAGAGGTTAGTGCAATAATACTTTCAATTCCCTTTCAATTTCTTTAAGTTGTAATTTTTAGGTTTTGATTGATTTTTGAGAATGTGTGTGAATTGAGTTGGGGAATTGTTGTTTGATGGTTTTATTGTGATTTTCCATGATTTAAAAGCATGAAAGAATTCTTGAATGAGAAGAGGAACCTCTCCTCCCTCTTCTCAAGTGTGGCCAAACCTTCCTTAGAGGAAGGGCTTGGATTTTTGTTGTTGTTTTTAACTTCCTTTGATTATGAATGAGCTTTGAAATGTTTTTCCTTATGGTTTATGGAATTAATTTGCAAAGAAACCATTTCCTCTTCATTCTCCATGGTTGGCCGAACCCTTGTTGGGTGAAGGGCACCATGTTCCTTGTGATTTCTTTGCTTGATTTAAATTTAAATGAGTTCATTATTAGGTAATTTGTTGGTGGTTAAAACTTCTCTTTTGAATTTTGGTGTTTAAACATTTTAGTAAGACTTAAAGAAGATTTTGGAAGTACTAAAAGGGTTTTATGGTTAATTGTTTTGAGAAAAGAATTTAATGTTTTTTAAGAAGTGATTTTAAGTTGATAATTAGTACTTTTAATGGAGGCATTATGAAAGAAAGGTTTTTGTTTGAAACATGACTTGGTTTTGTTGGATTTTACAAGTTGTAAGTTAAGTGATTTTGAAATAATAAGTGTTAATTTTAAAATATTTTTGGATATGGATTGGTGAATGAGAAATGAGATTATCTGTGGGAGAATGCATTTATTTTGGGCTCTACTATACATGATTGAAATGTGGTATGATGAGATGTATTGCGATATGTGAGCATGCTCGGGTTATCAGCCTATTCTGTTTGGTGGAGCTATGATCATATGCTAGGATTATCAGCCATTATAAATAAGCGGACGAGCTTATTATGTGGTGGTGGGTGGTGCTTTCATAGGCCACGGTGGCGCTTTCATAGGCCACGGTGGCGCTTTCATAGGCCACGATTGTGTGATTGGTGGGTGGTGCTTTCATAGGCCACGGTGGCGCTTTCAGAGGCCACGGTGGCGCTTTCAGAGGCCACGGTGGCGCTTTCACAGGCCACGATCGAATATGCTTATATTCATTCGGTATTTGTATGAGCCTTAAAAAAATGGAATTTTATTTCGTTATGAAGAAATCGAAAATATATTGGTAGTTGTGATATTTTTCCGTTTATATTGAGTTTGGTATACATTTTTAAGATATGAATTTCTTATGATTTTCGAAGTATTGGATTTTAATAGCACATTTTCAATGGTTAATATATATTCTGATTTAAGTATTTTCAAAGATATTTGATATTTATTACTTGGTATTTCTCAGTTATTTTAATCTATAATCTTTTAGCACAACTGAGTCTTCCACTCAGCGCGTTGATTTTTATCACGCACAGGTTGTGAGATGTGGGTGCTACATGATGACCAAAGAGGTAGCATAAAAGTAGAAGCATAGCTTTTGGGTAGAATCATGTAGTAGGATGTAAATTACGGCATGTATTATATTATTATAAAAAGATTGAGGTTGTAAATATTAATTTATAAATTAATGAGATTTGTGGATATTCTAAGTACTATTATTTGATTATATGTATGGTATACGGATGATGATATATATTTTCTTGAAATGAATGGGTTTATAATATTGATAAAAGAACCTAAGTAAAATGGATGAATATTTAGAAGTGCTTGTGACATATTGTGTTGAATTGGAGTTTTGGGGTTTGGAGAAATTATATTGGAAGTGTGTATATTTTCTTTGTGTGGCAAGTTAATTTTTAGGGGAAACTCTTGCGAAATTTTCATAGGAATTTCCTTAAACTTTATTTTTTAAAAAAATTTTAATTACTTGCCTCCTTATAAAAATCTAACCACTCCTAATATGTGATCTAGAGTTAGTAAGTTATATAAGACAGTGCTCCGGCACCGAATGTGACATCCGCCATCTGATTCTCCTAGATTGAGCTGTGGGTGTTACACAAAAGTTAGGGGATATCAATGACAATAAATTTAGTCTCTTTTTCAATCGGCCCACCCTGATCACAGTTTTGAAAATGCTCTCTAGTTGTGTTGTAGAGTCATTATATGCTCTAATCATAACATTAAAAGGATCCAAATCAGAAAATTCTAGCTTGAGCTTTGAAAGCAGCTTTAACGGGCACACATTTAGGGCATACCCATCATCTATCATCACATTGTCAGTAAGAAGAAGAAAATAAAAATAAGAAAGGGGATAAATAATTATAATAGTAATAATAATAATAATAAAGAAAGAGAGAACATTTTCGCTCTCTCATAGCTCTTCTCTCTCTCGTTCCCCGCCCACGAACGACAATGCCACCATCACCACCTCCCCTCTAGGCGATTTCCAATCATTGAACTGACGATGGAGGCGGCAATCGACTCTCCTCGAGTCATTAATCTCTTTTGCAGTTTCCTCCACTTAAACGAAGCCTTTATAGAGCAAATCGAGCCTAAGGTGTTTCATATGAAATGATTCCCTTCTCCAGCGAACTCTCACCGTTTCTGATTGCTCCTTGTGTTGATAATAGGCGCGATCAACTCCTGGTGGCCAAACGAACACTTCCCCTCTATCAAACATGATTTCTAGTTGAAAATGGCAAAACTGCCATGGATAGTAGCTCTAAGCTCCATTGAGCTTGATTTGACATGATAAAAGCTTGATGTCACTTGATTAATGACGGAAATAGAGTCCTCAGCGAATTTGGAGTTGAATGGTGGTAGCCTTGCTAAATTCTGGGCAATCACAAATTTTTCGGTCACCGCGCATGGTGGCGTCTGCGGTGATTCGGTGATCGACCGACAACGGTCCGGCGAGACAGCCGAGAGGTAGAAAGCTTGTTTCTTCATGTTGATAGAGGGGAAGAAATTTTTTGAGAAAAAATTAACTAATAATTTCTGAGAAAAAATTTTCAATACTTCACACGAAATTAATAATTAACCAACCACAAAATACCAAAAGATTAACTAATAATTTTGGGGGAAAAATTTTTAGCATCCACATACAAATCACAGTCCAAAAGTATTGCCAGAGAGGCGATCCATTTACCAGGAAAACCTAGTGGAAAAAAAAAAAACTTAGTTAAAGGGAAAATGAGTATAGTGCGTACTCACTCCCCCTCATTTTAGTTATAATGTAACTCATATATGTAATGTTATAGAGATATCAACCTACATATTTAACTCTATTCAATTTCACTACAAAAAAAAAAATGTCATTTAGCAACAGCTTATTCCATTGCTAAACTAAAAGAATCCATTGCTAAAATAAAAATAGCAACGGATTAGCTACGGATAAATTCCCATGCTAAATATCGCGATGCTAATAATTTAGCATCGGATATATCAATTGCTAAGCAATCAAACATCTGTTGCTAAATTTTGTGTACCAATTTCATTGTAATGCATTGTTAATCAATTGCTAATACCGTTGCCAATTCTGTTGCTATAATTAATTTAAATCATATGTCTAATTATTATTATTATTATTTTATTAAATCATATAATTAACTAAATTCTATATTTAATTCAATTGTCACAATAAATTTTATATTAAATAATTAACCAACCACACAATATAATAAAATCAACCACAAAATACCAAAAGATTAACTAATAATTTATGGGAAAAATTTTTAGCATCCACACACAAATCATAGTCCAAAAGTACTGTCGGAGAGGCGATCCCTTTACTAGAAAAACCTAGTGCAAAAAAAATCTTAGTTAAAGGGAAAATAGATACAGTGTGTACTTACTCTCCCTCATTTTAGTTATAATGTAACTCATATATATAATGTTATAAAGATATCAACCTACATATTTAAATCCATTCAATTTCACTACAAAAAGATGTCATTTAGCAGCAGCTTATTCCATTGCTAAACTAAAAGAATCCGTTGCTAAAATAAAAATAGCAACAGATTAACTACAGATAAATTCTCATGCTAAATATTGGGATACTAATAATTTAGCATCAAATATGTAAGTTAGCTAAGCAATCAAACATCTGTTGCTAAATTTTATGTACTAATTTCATTATAATTCTTTGCTAATACCGTTGCCAATTTTGTTGAAACAATGTTGCTAAATCCATTGCTATTTTTTTTTATACTAATTCCATTGCTATAATTAATTTAAATCATATAATTAATTTATCTAATTATTATTATTATTATTTTATTAAATCATATAATTAATTTAAATTCTATATTTAATTCACTGTCACAATAAATTCTAAACGGTTGCTAATTAGCATCGGAAATGATTTGATGCTAAAATTTCATTGCTAAATTGTATTTTTCTTGTAGTGAGTATTAAACTAGTAAAGAACTTCAAGAGATTCTCCCTTTGCAAATAAAAGTACATGTTTTAATATAATTAAAATCTTGATATTATACACTTTCTGCACTATTTGTTATCCTATATTCATCTTCTTTTAACTAAATTAACCTTAAGACCTCATTACAACCTTAATAAAAGACCTCTTGATCTTGATAATTGTATAATATTTAAAATTGTGGAGAATTGATAACTAATTTTGCTCTATGAGAATATTGAATTTAAATTCATCATCTATTGTTTAAAGATTAATAATTTTTGTGAAGATTCATATTCTATCTATCATAGTTTGATCAATTATTAGTGTTGAAGTCTTATTAATTTATATTTACATTAAGGAATATGTTTTGTTAAAATCTTGAATTTTTGCAAGAATATGACTAGCATAGGAAACACTTGATTTATTCTCATGTTAATATATCCTTGATATTTCTAAGATTATGAATAATTAACTCCAATCATATTAAGCTAAATTTTGTTAGTTTGTTGGGGGTTGTGTTTTGTTTGATTTTAGTTTTATTTGCTTGAGGACAAGTAAAGGTTTAAGTTTGGGGAATTTTGATAGATCACATTTTTATATTATTTTTAGTTTAGTTTTTGTTAGGAATTATAAAATTTTTAATTACTTTGATTAGTTTTTAGTTAGATTTATTTTTTTAATTAAATTTTCTTGATTCTTAAAAAGCTTAATTCAAAGGGTTTTTAGCAAGAAAATAGCTACAATTTGCATCAAAGAATGTTGGAGCTAAAATTTGGAATTAAAGCTCAACATGGCTGAGTTAGTAAAATACACAGTCTGACCATGTCAAACGCCACATCCATGTTACTAAGAAAGCTAAAAATTTAAGTAGACCAAATTCAACTATTTAGCCCGTGTAAATTTGAAGTTTGGTCATGGCTTGTGCACAGACTGTATGAAAACAATAAAAAGGCTCACCTTATCTATGTTCCAGCCCTATTTGGTGAAAGAAGACTCCTAATTAGGAAAGAATACAACACAAAATCAGTTTCCTACTCATATAATATTTCCTCCAAATTAGGCCAGTTAGTTTCCTACTCAAATTCGAAGACACTCTATGAAATCTATATAAAGAGAGATCACTAGAACAATTATTCATCATTGAATCTTATATTTTAGATCTTTGCTCTACTCTTTTCTTAGTTTTTCTTTCTTTTAAAACTTTGAGCATTCAAGTTTTATAAAAAATCAAGTAAGCTGTCCACGTTATTCGTTAACTAGTTTTTATTTCTAAACTCTTAATCTTATTTTTATTTTTTATTCTTTATATTGATTATGGAATTATTTTCCATTTTGATTGAGTTTTATATAATTACTATATCGAACTAAATACTCATACTAAGGATTTGATGTAGCTTAATTTCTATTTCAATTTATGATATTAGATTTGTTTTTTTGTTCAAAATATAATTTAGTATTGAACTTAATACTTCTAGGCAAAGTTTCTCCTCTGGATTGATTTATTTTATTAATTACTATCGAAAGAAAGGTTTTTGATAAGAAAAAGGTAACAAATTATATGAAAATAACAACTTGATGCAGAAACTATATGGTTTGACTCATGTGGGTTTTTATAAGTTAATAACCTTAGGTTATGAATTCTTAAACAAACCATAAAATTTAATAATTTAATTTATGTTTGATTGCACTATTGGGAGATAGATAATTAGACGCGGTTAAAATAGCTAATAATATATCGGGAAAGCTTCTTAGTGATTTTAGGGTTGTTTTCCCTATTTGAATAATTAAAATTGATTAACAAACTAATAAAATAAATTGGATAGAATTAAGTGAAGTCAAAATACCTTTGAGCTTTTAAACTTTGATTTCTTTTCATAAAAAATTCTTGCTTGAATTCTTTTCTATTGTTTATTTTATTTTATTTCTTCTATTTTTAAAATTATTCTCTTTATTTTTGTTTAAATAATAATAGGATAACATAATTTTTGTACTTGATACACAATCTTCATGTGATGATATTCTACTCGTTCTTTATTACTTGTTACAATTATTGTACACTTTTGAAAAAGTTTGTCACCCGTCTACTGCTCCTCCAAGTTGAAATTCAAGTTATAGCTTCTTCTATTTTCTATCATTGTGAGTAATAATAAATAGTGCATATCATTATTGTATATACATATCATTTATTTTAAAACGAAGTGTGTGTGTATAAATATAAGAGATAACTTAGTAGTTAACTTCTTTTATTTTATTACTAATATATAATTATACTATTATGTTTGTGCATGATGGATTACTTTGGTGTTTTATGTAGAATAAATTGTTTGATTATTTGTGTTGTGATCTTGTTGTGCCTTGATTGTGTGGGATAGGGATAAAGTGGGTCACGATGAGTTTATGAGGGCAATCTTCAATACGATCAGCCATGTATGGGGAGATAGGTGCCCCCGTGTGCATTTAATGATATATGATATGAAAAATCACATGGTGGCCGCTTGTTGGTATGGAAAAGAAAAGAGAGTATAAAAAAATGGGAGAGTTGGTCAAGTAAGGATTAGACCAATCAGCCATATATGGGGATCGGCTCCCTAGTACACACATTTGAGAGGGCAGGCAATGTGTGAGGATGGCTCGTTAGGAGTTTCAATGACGCCACTAACCAATTTCTACCTTTTCGATTACTTGAATGTGTAATTACTTGTGGGTGCTTGTAACATCATCGCCCGATCCCGGAGAACCAGATGACAGATGTTACATTCGATGCCGGAACACCGTCCTATTTTACTCATTAACTTCATAATGTATATTAGAAGTGATTAAATTTCAGTGTGAAGCAAGTAATTTAAAATATTCGAAAAAAGTTTTAGGAATGATCTTACGGAAAAATAAAATTGTGAAGGTAAATTAAAAATTTTCTCAAGAGTTCTCTTTAAAAATTCACTTGCCACACAAAGAAAATTAAATACACTTTCAATATTAGCCCCCAAACCTCAACTCCAATTTTACTCAAATCATCAGCAAGCACTTCTAAAAATTTTTAAGATCAAATCAATCCCATTATACCATTGTCCATCCAAGGTAAATATATATATATATATATATATATATATATATATATATACATTCACCATTCAAGATAACTAAATATGTCATCACTCACACACCAAATAAATAATCAAATACTAAATTGACCACCGATTTCATTAAAAATTTATTCAAATACTTACAACTTCAATATTATTCACAAGAGTCTATACATGCCATGGTTTACATTAGTATACATGTCCTACCCAAAATGCTATATCTACTCTGATGCCCTCTTCTAGACCCGACAGGTGCCCTCCACTCCTAACCTGCGTATGATAGAAATCAATGTACTGAGTGGAAGACTCAGTGGTGCTAAATAATTATAAACTTAAAACATCTAAAGAACACCAAATAACTAATTTCAAACAATACATTTTTTTAATCACAGAAACCGTATTAATTAAATTCAAGTATGTTGAAAGAACATAAGAAATTCACAGTTAGAAATTTATTCCATCTCATAATAGATGAGAAAATATAGTAAATGCCAATATATTTTTCAATTTTTTTATAATGAATTAAAAATTCTTATTTCCATTTTATCTAAAGTTCATACTGATATCGAAAGAATATAAGTAAAATCGATTGAGGCCTGTGAAAGCACCACCCACCAATCACATAATCGTAACCTGAGGCCACCGTGGTCTGTGCAAGCACCACAATAATAAGCGCGCCTGCTTATTTATAAGGGCTGATAACCTTAACATATGATCATAGCTCCACCAATAATACGGGCTGATAATCTGAGCATGCTCATATATCATAATGCATTTCATCATCCTATATATCAATCACGTATGGTAGATCTTAGAATAATTATATTCTTCCAAAATTAGTCTCATTCACCATTTCTTATCCAAAAATATTTTATAATTTACACTTATTATTTCAAAATCACTTAACTTACAACTTATGAAAATCCACCACATTCTCATTTTCTCATGCTCAATAAATTCAAATGGACATATTCAAAATAAATGTACTTAATATAGTATACAAGTACTTAAATCGAGAAATTTCCAGCATTTTCATAAACCTGACCTTTTCTATGTTTTCAGGGTATAACTAAAGTTATAGGACTTAAAATTGAGTGAAACTTAATTCATTAGAAAGCTAAGATAAAATACTACAAATGTCATGAAGGGACCATAGTCCAAATCATTTACTAAGAGGGTGAAAGAAACCCAAAAACATAGACCAACAATCCAACACGATTCAGCACAACCAGTTTTGGTATAAAAATCATAAGTTGAGCAATAGGTATCCAAATTGAACACAAGAGGATGTTTTGGAAAGCTAAGAAATAGAGCTACAACTTTCATGAAGAATTTGGAAATGGATGCAAATCATAAAAGGGTAACAAATGACTTACAGTCCCACCTAATTACACCTCTAACATCAAAATTCATCAAAAATCTAGAAATGGAAAGCTTGAGAAATTGAAAAGGCAGAGAAGGTATTAGTGCACTAACCTTAAAAATGGAGCTTGAACAAGCTCAAAACCTCTACTCTTGGACTTTCTCCTTACCTTTGTTAGATGGTTCTCCAACCTCTTCAAAGTAGGAGAAAAAGGCATTAAACCCAAAATTAATCATAAGAAAATGAAAGAGCATGATTTAATGCATAGATTTCATGGCTAATTCTAAAATTATACTTAATAAATCGCAAAATCCAAAAGTTGCAACTTACCTTCTTTAATGGCAACTCCAAAACCAAGGCTTAAGAACTCCTAATTTTAGCTTCTACTAGTTAATTCTTAAGGATTAATCAAGATTCTATAATTTAATCAGGTAATTTGGTGGTATTTGGAGGTAAGAAAATGAAAGAAAATGGAGGAAGAAGAAAGAAGAAAATGGCGTGGAGGGAGATGGAGATGGAGAAGAAAGAGAAAATGTCACTTGGTTAAGTAGCAAAGTCAAACTTTGCTTCCTTGATTTATGCTAAATCAATGGCTAAGATCTAGTCTTAGGTAATCTCATCCAATGGCTCTAAATATTTCTCAAATAATTCATTTTCAAATATTATTTAACTCCTAAAAAATAATTCATCATTTATTCTAGGGAGAATACAAGTAAAATCAAGCCGCACTACGTTGCGGATTGTACTACTATTATAATTTTATTTTTTCAATATCTATTTTATTAATTTTTTTAAAAAAATTAATTTATTAATATAGAATTATCTTTTAAAAAAATTATACTTGAGTAATAATAAAATTTATTTCATGAATAGATGTAAATTATCATGAATAAATTTGTTGTATTGATTCTATAAATTTTTTTATACTTTTTAATGTTACAAAGTCTTTTTATAAAAAATATAAAATTTAACATTTCATAGGTTTTGTTACAAAAATGATTGAATTTTTAAAAAAAGTATTTGATATTTAAAAATTATATCAATGTAGTAAACAATAGGTGTAATTATCCAATAACTTCACATTTATTTATTTATTTATCAATATTATATTTATTTATTTAATTAAAAAAAATTAAATAAAGTGAAAATGAAAACCGATATTATTTGTCCATTAGAAAATAAACATCAATTCAGAACTACCGCTTCTTCATATTTATACATCTTAGAATGCATTGTGAATAATTATATTGTAAGATAACTTATATGACAATGTAAAAATAAAAAAGTCTTTATAAATTTATTATTAAAATAAAAAAGGATAAAATAGTAATATAATAAAAATAAAAAGTTTAAATGGGATTTTACTGTTCACACATGAATCGTAAAATTTGGTTCAAACTTCAGAGTGTAAATATATATATTCATTGATGGCACTGGGCAGGGTTCAGAGAGGGTTTGGATAACAAACACCTCACAAAACCTCAACACAGAATGGCATCTCTTACCCGCAAGTCCCTATTCTTGTGCCGTTTCCTGGCCTTTTCTAGCAGACCCATTTCGCATTTTGGTCAAGGAACTCAAGTTTCGTTCAATCCTATTCAAATAATTGGACTAAGAGCCTCTACTTCCTTCACATCCTATCCTTATTCTCTGAAACCTACCAGTGGAACTTTGCTTAAAGATTTTGTATGGCAATTGAATTTTGGTCCCTTTCGTGCCACGGCTTTATCAGATGGTGGCTCAGGTGGTTCTGGTGGCTTTGGGGGCTCTGGCTCTGGGAATTCTGGTGGCAGAGGTGAGGGCGAAGGTGGTGGTAGCAGTAGCGATGGTGGTTCTGGGGGAAATAACTGGTCTTTTCTCTCCTGGTAATATTTGATTTTTGCTTTCCTTTCTTCAATTTATTTCTTTTCAGAATCGTATTTATTGCAAGACATGAATGCAATTTTTCTTTCATTTGCAGCAATGGTAAGGTTAAGAATCGCAGTCTTTAAATTTTTGTTTATGATATAATTTGCTGTTGCTACAATTGCTAATCAGTAGTTTTTACTGGCACTTCTTGATTAAAAGCTGCGCTGGAGAAAATTGGTAATCACTAATCAATTTGTGATGCTGAATAGTTACTGATAGGGGCGGTCATCAGTTTGTTACTAAATTGAGGAGGTTTAAATGATGGTAGAATAGAGAAAAGAAAGCAAATTAACTAGTGCAGAGATTTTAACTTGCTGGCAATAGAAGAAATTTGTTGCTAGATTGAAGGAAAAACTGACATTTTTAGTCCATCTAATGCAAAATCTAATAGAATGGTTATTGTTCACCAAACCTAAAACAGGACCATTTAATTGATTTTTAAAATAGTACTGACTGATGTATTTTGGTTTTGATCAATTTTCAACTGAACCAACCGAACGGGCTTCTGTGCCCATTACACAACTATCCATAATGGGACTTGATTTAGAAATATGAAATCCAAGAATATTGAAACTAATTCATTCTGAGACTATTTGAAAATAGAAGAACCAACGAAAGTAAAAGACTGAAAAAAGCCCAGAGTGTTGTAGCTTAATTATTCAAGCAAATCTAGAAGACTGGAAGTTTCCAAAAGTCCTTTACATTATAAAACTAAATATAAACTTAACTAGCATTCGCTTAAATGTTGAAGGCCCTTATAGTAAGTGCACCACAACCACCCCCCCCCCCCACAAAAAAAAAAAAGAAAAAAATGTAACATGTAAAGCTGCGTCATAATCATAACACAATGCTGTTTTCATCAATTCCTCTTTGCTAGAAGATTCTATTTTATCTTGAGCTTCATCAATTAGTTGACTAAAGGTTAATAAGTAATGACATTATGTCAAATTATGGAGAAGTGTACTGATTCCAACTAGTTATTTTTGTGCCAACTATAGTCCTTTATATGTTACTTCACATAATTATTGTAATATCTTCAAGGGCTGACATTTTATCGAATTCTCCATTTTTTCTATTAATTTTTTCTGCTCTTTATTTACTTTATTGCTGTTGTTGATGAAACATTTTTTGTGCCTTTGTCTCCATGTCTGTCTCTTCCTCCTTTTGTGTTTGCATGCCTTGCTTCCTTCATAAATAATAAAGCTCGGAACGTTTTCCTTTTATTTCAACCTCAATTACATTTTATTGCAGGTATTTGACTCTTCTTGCTAAGTACCCTGTTTTAACAAAAGCCCTGACATCTGCACTTTTGACTTTTATTGGGGATTTGATCTGCCAGGTGGGTTTTCCTTGGCTGCGATCAGAGATAGTACCAATTGAAGAGTTCCCTTTCTTTCATATCTAATTATTTCTTGGTTTTTCTAATATATCTGTACAATGTGCCTGACTTTGTGCATATTTATTGATCTCTGATGATCTTTGTATATGTCCTGCTTGCGTGTTTCTATTTCAATTTCTATTTGTTTGACTGGACCAAAGCAATATTATTTACTTGGCGCATTGTGAACTTGATTAGTTTTTCTATAATTTAATCACATAAACAAATTCATCTTTAAGCTATTTAAACTTTGTCCATTTTATGGAGTTAAGAAATATATATGATTTTGTATGAAATCTTGAATGCTTGTTATCTTATTTTTCTGCAACAAGCTGTTTGAGGCACGTTTGAGCAACCAACTAATTTCCAGGCACAGTAATCCGGTTGAATGCAATGGGAGAATACAGGATAAACCCCTAGTGGCTGAAGTTGCCTGTGAGAATATTCAAAGTTGGGGAATCCAGTGGAAGAGGTGCCTTTTGAATTTTCGAATCAAGGAGACACTAGGCCAGCCATGCTGATTCTATATTGCTATATTCTCTCATATGCTTTGCTTTCTTTTTTCTCTTCTATTCCTTTTTGCCCCTAATACTTAGTGGAACTTATTAATGAGTCTTGATATCATTGACTTCATGTCCTTTCAATGGGAGAATAATTTTATCATTTTGCTAAGTGTTGATATTTATTTGCCTCAGCTGGTGATAGATCAAGTTCCATCTCTTGACGTAAAAAGGACATTTCTGTTTACTTTCTTGGGATTGGTACTAGTGGGTCCAACCTTGCATTTCTGGTACTACTTTGCTTTTCCATATTTTTGTTCTCTACTACAGTTTAATAGTTTATGATGAGTTTAAAGAGAATCTTTCCAATTATGGATGGAGTATAAAATCCATGCTCTTGGGGTAAATCCAACAAAAGAAACAAGAACAATAAAGAAGCCTCAATCTTCACCGGACATTCCACCTTTTCAAATGACATTTCTGTTTGCACTTTTGACAGGCATTATAACCATTCAAATTTTATATTTTGTTTGATCAAAGTTGATTATGATGATCCAATAGTAATCTACGTAATCCCATTGCTATTTAGTTTATGTTCTTTCCTTTATATTATTATCAATTTTGTTTAGGTATTAGCCATAGTTAACTCATCTTACTAATCTAAAGGAAAGAAGTCTCTGCTTCTATAAAGTCCTTTTACTTACATTTATGTAACAATTTTCCTCAGGTATTTGTATCTGAGTAAATTGGTCACACTCCCTGGAGCATCAGGTGCCTTCTTGCGCCTGCTATTTGATCAGGTGAATGCTAAACAATGACCTATTTGATCTTCATCAATTAGATGGCTAAATGCCCTGCTGAAGCTACAGCTAAACTGGTCTAATTTAATTGCAGTTCCTTTTCTCTCCTATTTTCATTGGAGTTTTCTTGTCTGTGTTGGTGACACTGGAAGGAAGGCCAGAGCAAGTTGTTCCTAAGCTTCAACAGGTTGTATTAAATGCATATGTTTTCCATTGCTTCTATCTTTTCTATATCTGTAAAACCTGTATAGTGGTTGATTTTGAAGATTCATTCAACGGCATTTAAATACTGATATTCAGCTTCCATTTTTGCAGGAATGGTTTTCTGCTGTACTTGCAAATTGGCAACTGTGGATACCCTTCCAATTTCTGAACTTCCGATTTGTCCCACAGCAATTTCAGGTTTGAATGGCTTGATGTACTTATGCTTGGCAGGTTATTAACCCATTTGACATGAAAGAGGACTAGAGCAAACCAAATTAAGTTGCTCTAACGTGGAAATTTTAAGTGCAAACTCTCCTTGAGTGGATCTTCTGTTGTACATCAGCAGTCCCTTTAGAAAATTGCTAAGGGCACCAAGGATTATGTAGTTCCATTCATATAGATTGACTAGATTAAGGGGATGGGCTGGCTAGGGAGAGGAATGAAAACCAGGGTTTGTTAGTCGAGTGGGGATGAGAGAGAAAGCGAATAAGAGAAAGGCTCCTAGAGAGAGGAAAGAGAAGGAGCAGAGGAGAGGAGAAAGAAGGCACATAGGAGAGGGGAAGAAAATTTTTTTCCTGATCTCGTGCTTTTTAAAATAAGTTTTTTCTAATTAATAAATTCCATGGCAACCGTACACTGGGAGTTGACTGAAAAACTGGTAAAAAGATTTTTGTTTTACTCAAATAATAATTCAGGTATTTTTAAGTGACAAATTGAAGTCTAGGGCCAATTAAGAAAAAAGGCCTATAGTTAAGGGACTGTGGAGAAAAATAAGCCATTGAAATTGAGTTTGTTTGTCTGGTGTGTGGTATTATTTGAGCATGTTACTCTATTTAGAATGAAAGGAATGTTGAGCTTTCTCATTTACATTTAGCTCGACTTTTTCTAGTGATTTCACTCCATTGTGTAACTACTCAATTTTTTTTTTTTTTAAAAAAAAATACGAAATTTCAGGTTCTTGCTGCTAATGCTATTGCTTTAGTTTGGAATGTGATTCTCTCATTCAAGGCTCATAAAGAGGTTCTCCCAAAATAGGTATGTCATTTTTCAGGAAGCCTTATGGCATATAATGATAAGTTGACAAAATATACAAAAATGGGTTATGCATGCCTTCTTATGTCTCATTTCTAACATTCAGTTTTGGAATTCTTGTTTAACTTCCTAATCTCTAAACGATTTCCAACACGTGGTCTCACATTGTTGGAATGATTGTGACAGATACGTCAAGATGTGAAGTTTTATATTTATATATATAGCAATACACACACACGTAGTCACATGGAGAATCTAGGATTAGACCTTGTATGCTTAAGCTCTCTAAATATGCCTTTCTTAACCAAAAATTTTGGAGGCACCTTTTGCATATTATAGGCATTTACATATCATTTTGGAAACCAAGTTTTGTGATACTAAACTGAAACACTCTATTGTATGTCTTGGGCAAAAACTTAAGCATCCTAGAAAATTTAGCTGGTTCTTTTTATGAAATGATTGTTGCTCCTATAAATAATAGATCGGTAGACAATTATTTTTCTCTAGCATTTCTAATTTATTCACCACTGAACAAGAAATATAGGAGAGCTATAAGGTCACCAAGTGATTTTCTTCTTGTACTTCAGGTCCATGGAAGTCTAAGGAACACCTCGCAAAATGAAATCCCATGACCAGTCATGATGGAGTAGAGGACGTTTTGAAATTGGCTAATCTCAATAAATGCGTACACTTGGAGAAGTTTTCATCTTGCTGTTAGCTTATTGAGTGGCTGTTGCATAGTATTGGTGCGCTGAATATTTTTTTTTTTTTTAAATGCTCTGCTCTAGAATGGTCATGGTGAATATGTAGTAAAATGTTTCATTTTAATCTGGGAGCTGAAGTGACCTACGCAACAACCGCATTATCCAGCACTGATCAATACTCTCCTTGTTCTATTTAGATGGGAAAAGTTGCCATTTTGGTTTTTTATTTAGATAGGAAAAATTACTAAATTTGTTAAGTTTGGAAACAATGTCAAATGTTGAAAAGACTGTTCTGCTCTTGTTTAGTTTCTGAAAAAAGCTTTAATAGTGGTCGAATAATAAGATAGCGGCAGATAAAGATTTGGAAGTGCATTTAATGAGGTTATTTTATCGAAAATCATCCCTTAATGAATAAATGTGGACATTTTTTGTAAAATAGAGCACTAAAAATGAGCGGGATAACAATTTGCGAGTGGCTGCCAGAATCCGTATTTGTTCACTTTTGTAATAGACCGTTGAGAAACTTTTGCCATGCGAGTGCACAAGCTTAGACGTTTCTACTGCGTTAAAGTCGGTTTGCGCAGTGTATGTGCATGATTCGTTCCTAATTGTACACGAGTAAATGAGACAAATTACAGTTGCAATTCTCCCTCCAAACATCAGGTGTCCTAAATCAATGTTCAGATCAAGCTAAATTCGTTGGTTCATTTTTAACGTATGGATGAAATATTTAGAGTTGTAGTGGAAGTTGAGCGGTATTTGTCTGATGGAAAATGACGCCCAAATAGGCATGAAACCCGACCATTCTTTGCCAGCATGTATGAATTTTTAGGTAGAAAATTCAAATTTAATGAAAATTTGGTTTGATTAGCGCATAATTCGTTCCTAAACAGATTCAGTTTTTCATTCAGTTAGTAATGGATATATTGACGTCAAAATCATTCATTTGAAAGTGCAATCTAAAATTAATGTACACATTTTCTCTCTTTATCCATGTGTAGCTTACGGATAGGAGTTAATATTATATTAGGAGCATATTAGGAAAAAAAGTGGTAAAAAATTACCATTTAACTGCCACATTAATCCTTATGGGAATTTAACTTTTCCTATCTAACCACAATAGAGAGTATTAAATTTTGTTAACAAAAATTCTTGTGAAATTGTTATTTTAGATCTGTTTTGATGTTAATAATTATCTTTTTGATAGTATAATGAGGCTTTGAAGCTTTGACATAATCAGGATAGATCGTAGTATTTATTGATTTGTGAAAATTCTTTCTAAATATTAATTTAAAGCTCTATTTGTTTTTTAAAAATAAGTAGAGTATAAAGCCTATCTTTATCACAATCCGTCAACTTGAATCAGATCAACGTTAGGATCTAAGTTAACTTAAAGCCTTTAAAACCGTAGTAAGCCTCATATTAATTGGGTCCAATTTCCTATCTACCTCAATGGCCTCATGCCCAATAAATTATCAAACAAAACATCTCAATTATCGATCTGTCCAGGCGTTATCATAACATCCAACAATTCACCTTAATAGTCTACTGACCAACAATTATATATTGCATGTTACTGGATAATAAATAACAAGTATCAACCTTGAATAATATCCATCTAATTACATAAATCAATTCAATTACGGAACGATCTAAGATTTTAATTATTACAATCAAGAATCTTAAATAAATTGTCTTCTAATATTTTTCTTTAGTAGTCCTTTGAGGCGACTGATTACAGACGATTACAAAATGAAGAAAAGCCTGAACTTGAAAACATAATAGAGAGAGGTAAGCAGCTCAATTCAGTGAGTAGAGCTAAATGACTCTCTCACCTCACACAATCACACGATTTGGCTCTCAGAATAATAAAGAATGAACCACAAAAACAATAAATTCAAATAATCATAATAAGTGGTGATTGGTATGTTGTGTCACCAATCCCAGGGACCGAACATAACCGAGCATGCTCCACTATATATTTATAGGCTTAATTATAAATTTAGTGTCCCAACTCTTTAATATTTTCTATTTTAGTGTCTTAACGAAAAATGTTTACAGTCAAGTATTTAAATTCTAAAAATATTTTCAATTAGGTGTCTCTATACAAGAATACAAATAGTAGGAAAATGACCTTCTGAAGATTTTAAAAAAGGCCACGACACTGTGACTGCCACATTGGATTCACGTGTACAAAACTTTTGATTGGATTTTACCACATGATGGAGTTGCCCTTATTTCCTCTATTGTCTGTTTCCTTTCAAATAACTTTCAGTTTCTGTTACTTTCCTAAGAAAATAATTTAATTGGAAAGTTAAAATCTTTCTTGGATAATGTTAAAGGGCCACGTTCTGCTTCTTTGAAGATCTTGCTTGTCATTGGATTGCTTGTTTGCTCAACTGCATTTGCAGTTGCAGCAATAATTAAAGCAAGATCATTAAAGAAAGCAAGTGAGTCTCATGCTTGGAAATTGACTAAATTCCAACGCTTAGACTTTGCTGTTGATGATGTTCTGGACTGCTTGAAAGAAGATAATATAATTGGAAATAATTAACAATTTCATAAATTCCTTGGTTCCCTTTACTTTGCCAACTCCGAAACCCACCCATTTAGAGCATTTGCAGACATGTCCAGATTTGGGTCCACTCTTCCTCACAAACTCTTTCCCATACATCGCTGTAATAGAGTCTAGAACGAGTTGGAGTAGAGGTTGCGAGCTATAGAACCCAGATAGGATATTGGATCCTCTTAGAGACCTGAATTCATATCTACAAACTTGCACGTACCAAGAAGTACGGTTCAGTTCAATAAACAAGTAGGATATAATCAACACTCAAAAACGTCATGAGCGAACTCACACGTGTCGCTTTTCTTACAATTCCTCTTTTGAAAATTAGGACAAGTAGTACCAAAATAGTGATACGAATTCAGTTCCCCTCAACGGCAAAATAAGGGCATATATGGGGGAAAAATTGTCGAGATGGGTGAAATTGGCAAAGTTTATAAAGAGAAAGAAATCGATTGGCGAATTTGAAGCGTTTGACTAGACTGTAAAGAAGACGAGACTAATGAGAGGGTATTTGTAGCTGGAGCTAATAAGAATGGTTTTGAGATGTGACATCGACTCGGCAAAGGGATCCTAAGAAGACGGGTAGAGCAAAGCTCTTAGTTAGCTTCTAGGATGGCAGGCTAGCTAGGGTAGTGGAATACGGGATATATGAATGAATCAAATCATATATCGAAAAAGGGAAAATTAATCATTAGAGATGCATTTTAGTGTAATGGCTTGCAGAGTTGGAAGAACTTGAAGTTTAACCGTACTCGCTTAGCGAAAATCTTAAGATGCTTGACTTCTTGAAAAATTTTCCATTTCACCTACAGGACAATGCAGGTCTTGCCAATTCAATATGGGGCCGAGCTGATTTAATCCAAAGTGGACAATTTCTCTGGTAGTTAGAGTCAGGGCATGACAGTTTGGTATCAGAACCGGACCCCTTGCAGTAGATGTATGGTTCAAGGACAAACCACGCGTAAGCTGGTGCGACTGTGACATCCCGACCCAGCAAAGGGATCTTAGGAAGGTGGTAGAGTAGAGCTCCTGGTAAGTGTTCGATATTTTTGAAAATATATATTCACATTCCATAAGTATACGGGTTGTACAAGTAGTAAAAAGATTATCGTCCCACAGAGATTGAGAAATATGCTATTAATTCTTTATGTTTGACAATTATTAGGAAGACCAAATAAAGTTGAATTGAATTAAATTAAATTGCATTTATATTAAATAAATTCAAATTAAAATTAGCAAGTGAAGATAATCAAAAGCAAATTCAAGCAAATAATTATTGAGATAGTCTAGTTATGGAATCTCTATTAATTCTTAGTGCAAACTCTAAATAGTCGATTTAAGATGTCCAATTCTTGAAGGAGAACTAACCTAGGGTATCCAGATACCTCTTTCGAGTTTAAATAGAATGTTAAAACCATGTGACATCTACTTTTGTAGCTTAACACAGTTAAAACTCATTAACCAGTGTTAATTCTTTTACCTTGGAGAACTTAGCCTATCTCTAAATCTAAAATTCTAGGCTTAATATGTGGGATCCAATCTAGTTTGTCACCCTCTCGATTTATTCAAATAGATCTAAAAATCATGTAAATATGGATACCGACATATTCATAGACATTAAGTTCAAACACATTAAATTAGGAAATTAAGCATTTAACATATATCAAACTATTTAAAGTTGCATTTAAATTAATAGATAAACCCCATAACTTGATCTAAATTTTTAACCTAGCATTATTCCAATTAACACAAATAAAATACACAAAAGTAATAAAAAGCATGAATAACAAACTTAAATTTTAATTGGTTGGTTGGCCTCATTGATCGCGTCCCATGCTTGTAAAAATTCTTCATTTCCCTTTTATGTTGTAATATCAACTACTGCAAAAAACTAATGATTCTCTCTTCCATCTTTTGCTTGAATTATTTTGACCGACTATTCTTTATTCCATCACAAGGTAACAAGTGGCTAAAAATGTGTGTGTGTTAGCTTATTTCTATGCTCCTTTATATAAAGTTTCTAGCATAGTTATGTTGGTCCACGACACACCTCCACTTGCCTATGCACTGTCTCCATTTCATTACATTTGGAAAGAATAGTTAGGATAATAAGGATGAGTTGTATACAATAATTAGGTGCAACGCTCCTAAAAAAGAAAGCTATAGTTTGGGTCCAAGTGATCTGTTAGGAGATCATTTCACAAGTCATTCATATCTATCTTAGTTCACATTCCACGTTGATTAACTTTCATTCTTTCCTTCTTCTTGGGCTAGTTGGGCATTAGGTTTTGGATTCATTTTTGCTTTTAAGAACAACATTTGGACTTCATAAGCAACAAATCTCCAAGGGCTTTTTTTTTAATTGATTAAGTGCTAAATGGATCATAATTGGTTTATTTGGCTTAAAATAGCAAATATTTATTAACTTATGTGAAAATCAAATAAAGAGAGAAACCATGCAAAAATGGAGTTTATTCTTATTTTAATATTCAAAATAAAGACAAATTTAATTAAAACACGTGCATATTTTGTTGTTATTAGTAAGCTTCTAGAATGATAGGCTAGCTAAGGTAGTGGAATGCAAGACACAAGAATGAATCAAATCATATATTGAAAGGAAGAAAACAATCATCAAAGGCCCCTTTTTGCGGGACAAAATCATGTAGGTCTTGTCGATTCAATATGGGATGGAGCTGGCTTGATCCAAAGTGGACAATTCCTCTATTGGTTAGAGTCATGGCGTGACAGTTTAGCATTAGAGCCGAACCCCCTCCAGTAGATGTATGGTTCAAGGACGAACCATGAGGAAGCTGGTGGACCTGTGGCATCCCAACCAAGCAAAGCGATTCTAAGAGGACGGGTAGAGCAGAGCTCCTGGCTAGCTAGGATAATGGAATACGGAACACATAAATGAATCATATCATATATCAAAAAGGTGAAAACTAATCATTAGAGGTGTCTTTTGGTGGAATGGCTAAAAGAGTTGGAAGAATTTTAAGGTTAAGCATGCTCGCTGAGCGAAAATTCTAGGATGGATGACCTCCTGGGAAATTTCATTTTACTTGCTGGACAAAACTGTGCAGGTCTTGCTAATCTAGTATGTGATGGAGCTGGCTTGATCCAAAGCGGACAATTCCTATGGTTGTTGGAGTCAAGGCGTGACATGAGAAGAGAAGTAGAAAAGAGAAATATTGTTACTGGCGTTGAAACCCTAGTTTTCTATAATTGAATGAGGATCCAAGAGCTCTTAATTAAAAGGTTAGTTTAGTAATTTCCATTTTTCAGTCTATTGACAGTAACTAATCACCAATTGACAACTCAATATTCTTTTCTTATAAGCAAAAATTCCAACTTAGCACAACACCCGGTCCTATTTGTATTTTTAGCTTGCCACGTAGGATGGAGACACTTGATTGAAAATGTTTTCAGGGTCAAAACTCTTGATTGCAAAACACAAAAATAAAAAATATTAGAGAGTTGGGACATCAATTTTATAATCGAGTCTATATTTATATCATAATTTATATCTCATAGTCCTTGTCATGTGCACTGTTTATTATTTGGAGTGCACAAGAGGCGCCACTCTCCCCACTTACAGCTAATTTCATCGTGGCAACCACATCATTACAATTAATCATAACATATATTGGGTTTCAATATCAAATATGCGCAGTGAAATAATATAATTAAAACAAATTAATTATACCAATAGGGATTCATTTAAATTAAAAAGGCAATAAATTTAGTTAAGAAGAATACCTCTTTTTCAGATTCTTCGAAACCTCGATCTACAGGGCTAAGTTGTCACAAACCACAAGCCGTCCAAACGTCCGGCTTCTAGCAGTATCCACACAAATTGACAATCGAAAAACTTTAAAACTATTTTAGAGGGTTGAGAGATTAGAGCGTATGATGGTGCTAGCTATCATAGGCTTTCTGTTTTGTTTTGTGGTCATGAGCAATAACTCTTGTTCTCACATTCAACTCATATAGTCTATACTATTTCTTAAACCTTATATAGGAAAACCCTAGATCACAAATAAATTAATTATAATTATTTATTTAAACCTTTTTAAATAGATAACAGAAGATGATGACCCTGTATATCTTGAACTTTGACTTCTATTAAATTTTAGAGTTACTTTACCATCTTCATATTGCTCAATTTTTTGTAAATTTATATTTGGTTTTACCTTTTCTTGAATTGGAGGTGGTACTATTCCTTCTAAAATCCTTTCTTCTGGTAAGGTTATATCTTTCCATTGAATTGTTCTAGGTATTACTGTATTAGTTTTAGTTAAATCTGTCTGTAAAAATCTTGTTTCTCCTACTTTAGGTTGTAATTTGTACTTAGTACCAAATGCTGAATTCATTGC
>CANUEP010149941.1:0-14688 GCA_947857235.1 Jatropha podagrica | reverse complement strand
TAAAATCATTACTTAGAGCAAATAACCATAAAGCTCATTTTTACCCATCTTAAAGCTTTCTTTTAGTTCTCCAAAATCATAAATACTTAAAATTCAAAATGGAGATTTAACCCGCCAATTAAATACTTTTCAAATAACACTTAATAAACCATAAAAAACATTACTTAGGATTAAGTAATCATAAAATCCATTTTTTACATTTTCAAACTTTCTTTAGTTCTTGAAAAAGTTCTTAAACATTATAATACCAAGTATTGATTTAAACCACCATTAAATTACTTATAAACAAACTCATTAGCATAAAAAAGAAACAAAAGCATGAAGCAAAAACTGATACCCTTCCTCATAAGGAGGTTTGGCCAAGTGTGGGACAAGGAGAAGGGAATGTTCCTCTTCCTATTCAAGCATTTCATCATGCTTAGAAAATGTGGAAAATCATATAAAAATAATCAATTAACCAATTTCCCAATAAAATCACAAAGAACTCAAAATTTATTCAAAACCTAAAAATTAAAATTTTTAAGAAAATGAAAGGGGAAGGGAAATATTATTGTGCTAACCTTAAAATTAAGCTTGAATAAGCTTAGAAAGCCTTATTCCTTAGCCTTTTTCTTCCCTTTAGAGGATGGTTCTCCAACCTCTTTAAAGTAGCAAAAATCAACATTAAAATCAAGAAATGACAAAAGAAGAAGATGGAGCATGATTTAAAGCATATTCTATGTGTCTAAGTTATGAATTTCACTTATTACTTCACAAAATCCAAAATCACAACTTACTTATTTTGGTAGTAACTCTAATTTTCTTTGCTTAGTATCACCAAATTCTACTTAACTTGATTCTTCAAGTTTAACTATTAAACTTTGATTTAATTTTTCTATTTTAAGGTAGTTTGTAAGTAGAGAATTGAGAGAAAATAGAGGAGATAAGAGAAGAGAGAAAGTGACGTTGGATGAAGAAGAAGGAGAAGATTGGATAGTGTTTTGATAAGCTGTAGATTTTAAGTAGCAAAGTCAAACTTGGCTACCCAATTTTATGTCAAATGAATGGCTAGGATTAAGTCTCTAGTATTCTCATCCAAGAGCTCTAAATATTCACCAAATAATTCTCCTCCAATTATTATTTAACTCCACCAATTTACTAAATTAACTCTATAAAAATAATTTCTAAATTTTTTCTTAATATACCACACTAGAAAACACTATTTATTAAATACTTAAATTCTCCAAAAATATTCATAAAATATTTTCTACCCACCTAAATTATATAAACATACTCCAAATATATTAAATAAAATATAAAGTATTGATAGAAATTTTTCCTGACCAAAATAATACAAAGTCCCGGACTGGTGATACTATTCATAGACAGATAAAATTCTATTCACCAAATAATTTATTACTTATTTTGTCATAAAAAATTTATATCTTAACTTTAATTAAGACCAATTACATAAAATCTAATTAATTCCACAAATATTAATTACGTTCAATATCATCATCGGGTCCAGATAAAATATTATTTTCCTCTTGGGTGATACCATTCATGACCCGTCCAAATAATATCATTTTAAGATCTCAAATTTTGCAGCGCTACAACTAAGTTCTTTTGAACTCCATTTTTACCTGAACAAAATTTACGAACAATAAAAGAATAAGAATGATTAAAAATTTGGGAGAATGATAAAAATAAATGAAAATAAAAGAGATCAAAGAAAATAACATGAGTTATCTCTCATAAGCGCTTTTGTTTAATGTCATTAAGCTCGACTCACTAAAACACTTTTAAATCAAGGCCAAAGAACTCTTTTTTGGATCAAAGCTCCCTTTATTGCATACTCTTAATCTTTGAGCATTGACCTCAAAGCTCTCATTACCTTTTATCAATTCAACAGCTCCATGAGGAAATATTTCCTTGATTATGAAAGGTCCAATCCAACATGATTGTAACTTACTTGGAAAAAGGTAGAGTTTTGAGTTATAAAGCAACACCTTTTGTCCAACCCGCATAATTTTTTTTATAATCTTCTTGTCATGCCATTGCTTTTTTCTATCCTTGTATATTTTGGTACTCGTATAAGTATGAAGTCTCATCTCATCCATCATGTTCAACTGTAGTAGTCTTCTTTCACCCACTTCTTCAGTATTATGGTTAAGAAACTTTATTGCCCAATATGCATTGTGTTCCAACTCTACAAGCAAATGACAAGCCTTACCATAAACCATTCAAAATGGGGACATAACAATTGGAGTTTTGAATGCGGTCCTATAAGCCCAAAGTGCATCATCCAGCTTCTTAGACCAATCTTTTCTTGAATGTCCAACTTTAGTCTCCAATATCTTCTTGATCTCTTGATTTGTTACCTCAATTTTCCCAATTATTTATGGATGATATGGGGTACCCACACGACGAGTAACACCATATTTTGAAAGAAAAGAGTCTAAGTACTTATTAAAAAAATGCTTACCTCTATCCATGATTATTGCCCTAGGCATACTATGACAAGTGAAAATATATTTCTTAATGAAGTTAATCACACTTTTGGCATCATTGTTAGGGAGGGATATTGCTTCTGCCCATTTGGAGACATAGTCCACTGCCATTAAGATGTGTTATTTAGAATAAGAAAAAGGAAAAGGTTCCATGAAATCCAAACTCCAAACATCAAATATCTCCACTTCAAGAATGTTATTCAATGGCATCTCATGCCTTTTAGAGATATTCCCTAACCTTTGACAACGATCACAAAGTTGAATAAAGTTAAAAGCATCTTTAAACAAGTTAGGCTAATACAAATCGCTCTCTAGAACACGTGCCACTATCTTTTTCCTCCAAAGTGTCCCCCACACTCCATTGAATGACAAAAGCAAAGAACACTTTCCATTTCTACTTTCGAAAAAAAAGGCTCCTCCCAATAGTAATTATTAAGATCATGAAAGAATTTTTTCTTTTATTGATAAGAAAGATTGGGAGGAGTGATTTTGCAAGCAAGATATTAACTATATCAACATACCATGGAACTTGCATACTTGCTAGAAGAAGAAGAAGTTCATGGGGAAATTCTTCATTAATTTGCACTTCCTCTTGCCTTTCTTCCCCAAATTCAAGTCTGTACAAGTGCTTAGCAACTAGGTTCTCAATTCCTTTCTTATCTCGAATCTCAAAGTCAAATTCTTGCAAAAGAAGGACCCAACAAATTAGTCTATACTTTGCATCTTTCTTTTCTAACAAATATTTAATAGTTGATTGATTAGTGTAGACTATTATTTTAGCTTCAATCAAATATGCTCTAAATCTATTGAAAGCAAAAATAATGGCAAGAAGCTCTTTTTCAATGGTGGCATAATTAAGTTGTGCATCATTCACCATACGAGTAGCATAATAAATGACATGCAATATTTTCTCTTTTCTTTGCCCAAGAACAACTCCTATAACATGATCACTAGCATTGCACAAGAGCTCAAAAGGAAGGCTCCAATCCAATGTGGCAATGATAGGTGCTGAAATCAATTCCTTCTTCAACCTGTTAAAAGCACTCAAACGCTCTTCGTTAAAATCAAAAGGAACATCTTTAACCAATAAATTACAAAGAGGTTTAGTGATCTCTGAGAAGTCCTTGATAAATCTCCTATGGAAACCTGCATAACTAAGAAAACTCACCCCTTCACTGAATTTAGGTTGTACCTTTTCAATTACTTCTATTTTTGCCTTGCCTACTTCAATCCCCTTTTTTGAGATTTTATGCCCCAAAACAATACATTCACTAACCATAAAATGACATTTTTTGCAATTCAAAATAAGGTTAGTGTCCTCACATTACTGCATTACTAGAAAAGGTTATAAAGACAAGAATCAAAAGAAGAACCAAACACAAAAAAATCATCCATAAATTCTTCAATGAGTTTTTCAACCATGTTAGGAAATATGGACATTATACATCTTTGATAAGTCGTCGGTGCATTGCACAACCCAAATGGCATTCTCCTACAAGTCAAAGTATAATAAGGGCAAGTGAAAGTGGTCTTTTCTAGATCTTCAAGAGTTATGGGTATTTACAAATACCCTGAATAACTATCTAAAAACCAATAATAAGGATAACCTGCAAGTCTTTTAAGCATTTGATCAATAAAAGGTAAAGGGCTTTGTTCAACTTTCAATAATCAATACATACACGCCAACCTATGATAGTTCTAGGAGGAATTCATTCCTTATTTTTGTTAGAAATAACTGTCATACCTCGTTTTTTGGAACGACTTGAACATGACTTGCCAAACTACTATCCAAAATTGGATAGATAATGCCGACATCCAAAAGTTTTATGATTTCAGCTTTGACTACTTCCTTCATGCTCAGGTTTAATCTCCTTTGATGCTGAGGACGACGAGGCTTTCGCACAGTGTCTCATGATTTTCTCAAGAGTTTCTCGAGTAAACCGAATCAAATGGGCTTGGTTCATTTTAATTTATAAAAAATTATTTTATAAAATCCCATTTAATCCTCAAAAAAGGGTTTCCTTACTTTGATAAAGTTTTGAAAATTTTGGAGCTACTACCCTATTTTTACTAAATTAGGAAAAAATTTCTTAGATTAATTAATTCTTTAAAACTAATTAATTCGGTTTTAACTAGAGTGAGTCTAGGAGTTGGGTACGAAAATGAGAGGCTGTTAGGCACCCATTCCACCCGGTCTAAATCGGCCTCCTAATTGTTTGAAATATTCATTATTTATTAATTATGGTATTAATCTAAATTCATATGTAAATATTTTTTATGCAATTTTGAAAATATGTCAAGTATACATATCATCACACATAATAAAATTAATTCATACACAAGAAAAGGGGGAGGAAAAGAGAATTACAATCCTCCTAAAATACATTCTACCCATTAATTCCCATTACATATTTCTAATCCCATTAATTAACATAAACCAATAGAAATAAAATTATTACAAGCCCATTTAAATGAGAATTCATTTGAATTCTCCACAAATTACATAAATAATATTATAAATATTAAAATAATAAATTACAAATTCCATAAATAAATTATGTAATCACAACAAACAAAATTAAATAAAATTCAAAAGCAAATCACAGTCAAGCATTCAAACAATATGATTTATGCAAATAGTAATTAAAAAAAATCAAAACACAAATGTTAGTTCAATAATATTATAAATTGCTTAACATAAACAACAAACAATAAAATGGCAGAATATAAATTAATGTCAGAAATGTTAGTGATGTTAGTAAATTAGATAGACGACATATAATAAATATTATAGAACAATAATTAAATAAACAAATAAATAATTGCAAAAATAAAAAGTATAATGATTTTAATGTTATTTCATGCTCATGATCACAATGTTCATCTTGTTTGATGAATAAAAATACACAAATCATTGCAAGAAATAAAATTAAAATCATTAACGTACTCATCCCGATAAAATATGGATTTTCGATTCTTAGGCTTTAACCCACTTTGATCTCAGAATCTAGACACGATTTGATATTTTTTAAGTTATTTTTCTTCTGAAACTTATAGACTAATACCATTGGAAGTGAATGGAGTCCACTTTCAAGGTAAACGAAGCTTATAATCACCAGAAAATCGATGAAAAAAGGGCACAACAACAAGCAAGAAGCATTTCTAGGTGCCTAACCATGACGGTGCTAGCCTTTCAAGGAAGGCATATGCCTTCATCACTGAGTGTGGCACCTTCCCTTAGAAGGTGGCACTTTTGTTTCCAAGAAATACAGTAGCTTGTTGCGAAGCGCAGTTGTCTTGTAAAAACTAAGTGTCTCAAGATAATGAGACAAAATAAATTGAAAAGTATAATGGAGTTGAATTTAGACTCTCAGTTACCTGATTTAGAAGATAAATATAGATTTGGTTGATGTTTGACGAAGAACACCTCAACAACACTTGATCTCCTCTTGACGATCCAAATTTACATTATTGATTCAACGTTTCCAGAGATGTTTATGAATCTATGACACACTGACTTCATGATGATTACCCATTCTTGCTTATAATCTAACAAAATTCTTAAGATTTTTGGTGAGGAAGTTGGTTGAAGGATGTGTTCTTTTGTTTTTTTTTCGGTTTTGATTTTGATTTTATGTTTTTTGGGTTTGTGTTTTGTGTCTTCCTCTAAGTTTTTTATCACCAAATCAGCCACACGTAACCCTAAGCCTTAAGTTGGTATTTATAGGCAAATGGGTAAAACGATACTATATGCTTATGTGGTAAATGGGCCCCACAAACGAGTCGATTTTTGATTTTTCACTAAATCAATTTAAATAGCACGTATATCAATGTAAAGCTTGAAAATTCATCCCAATTGATCACGGTATCGAGCCCTATTTTGGCACAACCTTGAAAAAGTGAAAGCGATCCAATGGATCTGGTTTCTTATCCTAGGATACTTAGTTCAAGAATTGAATCAATCGGACGTTTCGAACTCATTCTACCATGAGAAATTTCATCACCACTTATAGGTCCCTTAAGGATCACTTATGGGCTCCACTAAGGCCATTGTAGGCCCCACCAGAGAACTGGTCTGATTTTCATAAAATTGGTTCGAGTGATGCATAGAGTGCCATAGGACACCAAGGCACGTTCCAGGACCCGAGATGCGTTTATGGGTCCCATTTTGCCAAAAATGCAAAAAAGGCACTAAGGGTTGCACTTTCTAAACTCGAATCATCATTTCGAGATCAAGTTTGCAGGTGCTTTAATCTTTTCCTTAGCAATACATGTTATCATCATAGAGCCTATTTTTGTGGGGCAAAATTGAGCATCTACAGATGCTCAATCCTAGGCTTGTAGTATCCTTCCATTAAAATCTTGTGTATGCACACACTAGATTAATACCTTTAAAATCTAAAATTGACCACACCAAAGCTTTCTTATACTTTCCTAAAACCTGCAACAACCTTTTCTCTTGATCAAGTGATAAGTGAGAGGAGATAATAATAGAAAAAGAATTGTCCTCACCTAAGAATACATACTTTAAATGAGATGGAAACTATTTTAGTCCTTGCTTTGGTGGTTCACTCTCTTCCTCACTTTTGATGCTTTGAACATTAATGTTAATGTCACCTTTATCAATGGTTAATTTATTTTTAACATGCAAAGTGTCTTTTACATAATCATCAATAACATCAATTCTAAAACAATCATTAGATTCCATAGGAAGCTTACACAATTTAAGAACATAAAAAATAACTTCCTCTTGACTTATCCTTAAAGTAAGCTTACATTTATTAATGTTAATCAGAGCTCTTGCAGTTGTAAGAAAAGGTTTACCAAGGATTAGGTATCCTTCCATATCTTCATCAATGTCAGGGATAACAAAATCAATAAAAAATATAAATTTACCTATCTTGATGAGCACGTCTTCTACAATTCCTTGTGAATATTTGATTGATTGATCGATATGCTAATTATAAAGACATCCTTATTGATTTTAACTCTTCTATCCCTAGCATCTTGAAAACTTCATAAGATATAAGATTAATACATACACCTAAATCAGCTAAAGCTTTATCAGAATCAAGATTTCCAATGCTATAACGGATAGAAAAATCTCTTGGATCTTTTAAATTAAGAGGCAATTTATTTTGAATGATCACACTATATTCCTGCATTAATATTACCATTTCTTGACCATCAATCTTTATTTTTTTGCTTAGGATCTCCTAAAAAAATTTTCCATAACTGGGCATTTGAGCAAGAGCTTCAATAAAAGGGATGTTTATTTGAAGCTTTTTGAAAACATCAAGAAATTTGAGGAAGCTTTTATCATCTTGTGATTGCTTGAGGCTTTGTGGAAAAGGAACAGGTGGAACATAAGGCTTTACTTCCTCTTTTTCTTCAAGGTCAATGATAGGGACCTTTTTATGTTGTTCCTTCTTGAGTGGATCCTCTAATTATTTGCCATTCCTCAAATTGATAGCTCGTACCTATTTTTTGGGATTTTTCTCATTATTTCTCAGTACGTATCTTGAGGTCTTGAGGCCATCAAATTGGAAAACTGTTCGAATTGAATCTCTAAGTTCCTTATCACAACTTGTTGGACTTTATGGTTTTCTCGAGTTTCATTCATAAAATCCATGTGGGACTTAGAGAGAGTGGTAAGAAGATCATCATGAGTCTTCTTCTCTTGAGAAGGAAAATCTGGTTGTGCATTCAAGGCGTTATTTAGATTTCCATAAGAAAGATTAGGATGATTCCTCAACCTGTTATCACAAGAGTTAGAATATGGGTAATTCTTTCTTCATTGATTCATCACGTAGTTGACTTGCTCCAAATTTTTAGGATTTAGAGTATCCAACATGTACTCCCAAATTCCATGTCACTCATTACACTTGTCACATGCTTGCATAATATATTAACAGAATTTATAGTCAATAAATTCAACTTTCTTACCATATTGTCCACCTTGGCGTTGAACGCTGTTATGAAAACAATTTCATAAACTCCTATAGTCTTCTTCCTCTCAAAGTGTTTGGTAATGGATATTGCTTGTCATCTCTTCTATCAAATCATATGCCTTATCAATCCCCTTCCTTTAAAAAGATCCACCAGCTGCTGCATCTAAGTAATGCATTATAAAAGGTTTGTACTAGTAACCACTTGGGTAGGGCATGGTGTAGGCACTTCCTCAATATGTCCTTGAATCTCTCCCAAGCTTCATACAAACTCTCTTGATCATGGCGGGCAAAAGTCATTATCTTATTGTGAAGCTTTGTGGTCTTTGGAGATGGAAAAAATTTTGCCAAAAATTTTTCAGCTAGTTCCTTTATGTAGTGAAACTTCCAGCTGGGCATAACTATAACCAAGAACATGCTTTATCCTTTAGAGTGAAAGGGAATAGTCTCAGCCTTATAGCATCTCGAGAAACTGAATTTTACTTGAATGTGTCATAAATCTCCAGGAAATTTGTGATATGGGCATTATGATTTTCACTAGGCAAACCTCCATAGTGAATTGAACTGGATAACATTTGAATAATTGTAGGTTTGTTCTCAAAATTGTTAGCTTCCACCCTAGGCCTGGTGATACTTGAAGTGACCCCATTAAGAGAAGGAGTTGTATAATCTCGTAAGGTACGAACAAGAGGTCGAGGCTTTTGATTATTTTGTTCGAGTTGATTTTGCAATATTTATCACTCCTCTTTTTCTAACAAATCATGTAGCTCATCTTCTATTTGAGCCATGTTTGCTTGCCTTCTTTATTCATGTTCTCAATTCCTTCTCAAAATGTTATTCCTTCGACAAGTTCTTTCAAATTCTGGATAAAAAAACTAGGTTCAACGCTATGGGACCTTCTTTGCATAAAACACCTGAAACTTTTTGCAAAAGGCAAATTAAAATGATACAAAAATAAATGTCTAAATTAATAATAGGCTAATTAGTATTGATATTAATGACGCCAATCCCAGACAACAGTGTAAAAAACTTGATAGGTTTTTTTCGTAAGTGCACAAAATTACAAACAAGTAATAAAAAGTGAATAGAGTATCGTCCACAAGGATTGTATACCAAGTATCAAAATTGTGTTAATCTATTATTATTTAAATTAAAATAAAGAGAACATAATTGAAAATAAAAGAATCAAAGTAAAACAAAGAGAATGAGATCAAACAATAAATTGTTGAAAAGAATTAAGGTTTAAAATATACTAAGGATTTTGACTTCACTTAATTCTATCCAGTTTATTTTATTAGTTTGATAATCAATTTTAATTATTCGAGAAGGAGAAATAATCCTAAAATCATTAATAAGTTATTTCGATGTTTTATGAGCTATTTTAACCCAATTTAACTATCCATCTCTCAATGGCGCAATCAAACATAAATTAAATCATTAAATTTTATGATTATTCAGGAATCCACAAATTAAGGCTTTTAAATTTATGAAAACCTCTGACAAGTCAAACCATCTAGCGCTTGCATTAAGTTGTTATTTCGATGAAATTTATTACCTTGTACATATCAAAAACCCTTCTCTCGATGGTGATTAATGAAATAAATCAATCTAGGAGAGAAAATCTGTTTGGAATCATTAAGATCATAATAAACTTTTTTTGAATAATGAAAATCACATATATATTATAAATTGGAGTTGAATTTAAGCTATATCATATCCCTAGTAAAGAGATTTAGTTCGACATAGTAAATAAATTAAAATCAATAATATTTTTAAATAATCCCATAAAAAATAATAAATAAAAGAGAGTTTAGAAATAAAAACTAGTCAATGATTAGCTTGAGCGGCTTCCTTGATTCTTCACACCAACTTGAGTACTTGAAGTTTTAAAGAGGGAGAAAACTATGTAGAGAACAAGAGAATCGGAGATCAAAGATGATAATAACCTAGCTAGTTTCTCTCTTTTTATAGACTTCTTAGGAGACTCTGAGTATGATTAAGAAATAGAATCTCTAATAAAGAAGAAATTATCTTGAGGTAGGAGACTATTTAGGCTTGTATTTCTTCCAATTTAGGATACTTCCAACAACGTGATAGGGTCTAAACTTGATTGGCATGTTAGAAAAGCATCTCACGCAGATCCATGCAAGCAGCATGGGCATGCTAGGAAGCACGATTTGGGTGTGCTAGGCTCTAAGTCTCTAGGGTAAAGGTACCACGGGTCGTGGTCAGGTTAGCATGTTTTAATATCGACGCTTCCTTGTAGCATAGGGATTCTCTTTGGCATGGTTGGGGTGTGCTAGACATTGCATTTCCATAATATTTCCATTGTGTTTAACATAGGGGTGCTGGTTTGCACACCTAGAGCATACTAGACTTTGAGAGTTTTGCTTATTTTCTATATTTTTGGCTAGTTTCCAATCAAAATCCTCTAAAATAATTGAAGATCAATTGAAATGTGATCAAAGGAAACTTTATTGAAAAACTTAAATAAAAACTAAATAAAAACTAATTAAAGTAAATAAAAATATAAAAATTCTAATAAAAATTACATTAAAAATCCTATAAAAGTAACACTTATCATTAAGGATTAGATTTTCAATTTAAATTTTCAATTAATTAGCAAACTATTAATGCTCAATCCAATCGAAAATAGAATTTAAGATAGGAAGAATGACATTTATTATTTAAAGCAAAAAGTAAAGCAGTAAAATAAAGCCATAAGAAACATGAAGTGAATGAATTAAGAAAATGAAGCACAATAAAGGAGAATTACCTCTAGCCCCTTGATGGAGATTATAGGGCAATCATATATCTCCCAATCCAAAAATAAAAGAAAGGGAAAAAAAGTTTTTTTAAGATAGATTTAGTCCGCCACTTGAGTTTAGATAGTCGAGCATGCTTACTTATCTCTTGGAATGAGAATTAAGATCAATCAATTCTTTTGCATTATGAAATAGGGATGGGTTGATTTTTTATTTTGAAAGGTTCATTGAAGACCTTTAATCTATCATGTTTCAAGCTTTATGCATTGTTTTCATGAAAAAAAAAAAGTTGATTTTGGCTTTAGATTGATGAAAATAGATTTTGGCTTTAGATTGCCAGTTTTTTTTAGAAAGGAAAGGATTTTGATGAAGCCATTTAGAAGAAGATATTAATATACAAAGTTAAGACTCGTAGAGGACTTACCTTAGCCTTTGGCGCGAACCACATGATTGACCACGAGGTGGATTGAAAGATTGACGAAGGATGGATTGGCTTGGCTCATTCTTCTTAGGTGAAATAGTGAGGTAAGAAGCTTTTCATCTTGGAGCTTCTTTGATTTAGATTTTAAGGAGAAATCTAAGAGATGATTTTTGGATGACCAAAGAGGCTCCAAGCCAAAGGTACAGAAACCTAAAATCCTAGGCTAAAGAAAGAGAATAGGGAAAAGTGAGTTTGGAGGAATATCACGCTGCCTATTTAGAACACTTAAGAATATAGGAGGAGATGAGAAAAGAGAAAGAAAGCAAAAGGTGAATTTTAACTAAGGCCTTCAAAATGTACTTTACAAGAAGCAAGAGATTTGAGAGATTTTTATGTGTTTTGAAGCTAAAAATAGGCCTACATTTATAGTGGTTCAGCCAAAGGTGGGTTACACATAAACATCGATGTGAGAAAACAAGTCTGATTGTTACTATGACCAAGCCTAATCGCCCTAGCCTTGGATAGTTAACTACTAGCCGATGGTTGACCGCCCAAGGTCGAATGGTTGGTTTGCTAAAGGCCAGTGGTTAGGGTTGCCAAGTGGTGCTTGGTTTGGTTCAATTCAATTTTGAATAGTTTGAGCAGTTTATGGCCCATTAGACCTCTGATTTGGATCTATGATATACCGTTGGACAACTCTCGATCATTGACACTAAGTTTTTATGGAAATTTAACCTAGGAAAAGAGTTATGTCTAAATCAATACAAATTATAAGTCTATTTTGCACTAATTTTAGTTTACTCAAATCAAGTCCAGTTTGATGAATTTTTCAAGTCTGGTTTGAATAAATGGGATGTGAAATTTATGCATTCATAGGTGCCCTTATCAAGAGTGTCAAAAATGGTTGGATACAAGTGATGGTTTTGAATCGGGTGTCAAATTGGAGGCTAGACAGCTATATAAAGAGGTTTCAATCTTCTCACTTTATTCATTCTCATTCTCTTCTCCAAAATTATCTCAACTTCAAGGATGGCTTCTTCATCAAGAGTTTTTTCATTAGGTTCTACTACCACTGACTTAGAGGAGTTGCATTTGGAGCTAGAGACTTATATATCGGTCACCAGCAATATTGAGAAGTAGACACTCTTTTTTACTCATCTTTCTGAATGTAATTCATCTTTTTTTTTTATTCTTAGTTTTACTATATGTTCTTTATTACTTTATTTTATTACTTTTTTATAAATGTCATTCTCTTCATTTCAATTATGTTTTCATTTGGATTGGACATTAATAATTGGCCAATTAATTGAACATTTAAACTGAATACCTAGTCCTTAAATCCTCCTTGATTTTGTTGATTAGTGAACTTTTCTAATTAAAGTTGGTGAATGGTTTTTCTTAAGTTTACCCCAAAATTAAATTCAAGTGGCGATTCTACAAAATCCTTCTATGAACCTAACCCAAATGAGCATTTTGATCCTATTTAATGGATTGGACCTGACACTCAGGTTAGAGGCCTAACAACATGCTAATGGCATTATTGTAAATATATGTGTAGAGATAAGGAGTATCATAAATAGCTAGAAGTTAATTTCAAGAGTTAATTGAATAAGACTTATAAAGTTGAAGGGCCTAAGTGTGAATAAAGAGAATATTAAGTGAGATGACTCTAGCCTTTAGATTAAAAGTCAACTTTAATCAAAGCCATCCAATCCTAAGGAATGGGATGAAACCCTAGGGATTCATGCTGCCCCATTCTCATCTCTTATAATGAGTGAAGATGCGTCATTTAGGACATAAAAATGAACTTAGATTTATTTTAATTCACAAAAGTGGTTTCCTTTTTATTATGCCTATTTTACCTTCTATGAGGTGACATTATTTCAAAAAGTAATTTTAAGAAAAAGCTCTTACATTGGTAAGAATAAATTTAGGAGTCGCCACTAGCCATGACATGCACTAATTGTCATAGCTCGCTAAAGGAGTCAGTTCTATATTAATTTAAAATCGATTCATGGCATGTCACTTGTGGCTCACGAAGCTTAATGATCTGCCACAACAATGGCAGATTGTATTCTTCAGTTCTTTGACTATTTTAAAGTGTTTCTATTTTTAAATTTGATTAAATCATTATTAATTGAAATCAATCCATATATTATGAAATCTAAATAATAGAGAATATATTTTAAAATATAATTGATAGAAGAAGAGATAATAGAGAGAAATTGATTTAGTGTTATAATCGTAGTTACACAATCCATAGGATTAAGGGCTATTTATAGGGTACCAAAAGTCATCTTTAAAAGACATAACCTTACACTAAAAGATATAACCATTCATCCTAAAGAACATAACCTTTTATTCTAAAAAACATGACTTTTGGATAAATAAATAATATTTAAATAAATTTATGGACATCCATTATATTATATAGTATTTATAACACTCCCCCTTGGATGTCCATTATACAAAAGTGTAACACCCGCCGCCTAATCCCGAAGAACCAAACGACGGTTGCCACAATCGATGCCGGAGCACCGTCTTATGTCACTTATTAAAGTTAGATCACAAATTAAGAGTGGTTAAATTTCCAGAAGGAGGCAAGCAATTTACATTTTGTTTTGTGTTTTGTTTTTTTTTTTTTGTTATATATAGAAATAATATTAAAGAAATTCCTACGAAAATTTCGCAAGAGTTCCAATCCCACGGCGAAACACATCTCTCATAAAAATTCAGCAATTTCAAACAATTCACATAAAACATAAAAATTGAAAACTTAAGAAATGAAAGGAGAAAGAGAATAATATAGCACTAACCTTTAAATTAAGCTTAATCAAGCTTGAGAGCCTCAATCCTTGGCTCTCCCCTTCCCTTTGGAAGAGGGTTCTCCAACCTTTTCTTTGATGGAAACTCCAAATTCCTTGTCTTAGGACTCCAAATTCTTACTCATTTTACTTAATTCTTAAGGTTTAATCACTAAACTTTGGTTTAATTCACCAATCTTAAGGTAGTTTAGAGGTAGAAAAATTGAAGAAAATGGAGAAGAGAAAGAGAGAAAAGTTGGC
>CANUEP010149890.1:0-11820 GCA_947857235.1 Jatropha podagrica | reverse complement strand
AAGGAAAACAGAAGTCCCTTAACCTAACATGGTTCTGCCACTCTAGTTCATCAAAAGGGAAGGAGTTTCCCTTCCATCAAACACCACATTTCAAGCTAAAAGGGCTTAGTTAAAACATTAAAACCTTTACTTAAACACATTTAGATTTAAAACTCATATTTACACATTTCAAGCTTTCTTTAAGTCTTAGAAAAATACATAAACATTAAAATACCAAGTAGTGGTTTAAAGCATCTTTAAATTACTTAAAAACAAACTCATTAACATTAAAAGAACACAAAAGCATGAAGTAAAAATTCGTGCCTTTACTCCTAAGGAGGTTCGGCTAAGTGTGGAAGAAGGAGAAGGGAATGTTCCTCTTCCCATTCAAGCATTTCATCATGCTTAGAAAACATGGAAAATCATATAAAAACAACCAATTACCCAATTCCCCAACACAATTCACAATTTCTCAAAATTCATTCAAAAATCTAAAAATTGAAAACTTAAAGAAAATGAAAGGAAAGTGAAATATTATTGCACTAACCTTGAAAACAAGCTTGAATAAGCTTAGGAAGCTTTATTCCTTAGCCTTTCCTTTTCCTTTAGAGGATGGTTCTCCAACCTCTTCAAAGTAGGAAAATCAACCATTAAAATTAAGCAATAACAAAAGAAGAAGATGGAGCATGGTGTAGAGCCTTATCTAATATATATGAGCTATGAATTACTTAATTAAATCATTAAAGTCAAAAATCACAACTTACTCGAACTTGTAGTAAATTTCAATTTCTTGAATTCTGTTACCAAATTCCACTCTTTTATGCCTAATTCTCGAAGTGTTATTACTAGACTTTGGTTTAATTCACTTAATTTTGGGTAGTTTAGTGGTAGAGAAAATGAAGAAAATGGTGAAGAAGAAGAAGAAGAAGAAGGCGTTGGAAATGGTGGAGAAGATGATAAAATCAAGTTGATAAGTGTCACTTTTAAGTGGCAAAGTCAAACATGACCACTTCATTTTATGTCAAATGGATGGTTAGGATTTAGTCTCTAGTATTCTCATCCAAGGGCTCTAAATATTCATCAAATAATTCTCTTTCAAATATTATTTAAGTCTACCAATTTATTAAATTAACTCCATAAAAATAATTCCTCAATTTTTCTTAATATACTACATTAGAAAACACTATTCATCAAATACTTGAATTCTCCAAAAATATTCATGAAATATTTTCTACCCACTTAAATCATATAAACATACTCCAAATATATTAAATAGAATATAAAACATCAATAGAAATTTTCCCAGACCAAAATAATAGAAAGTTTCAGACCGATATTACTATTTACAGACTGATAAACTACTTTTCACTAGGGATTTATTACTTACTTAATCATGAATAATTTATATCTTAACTTAAATTAATTAATACTACTCACATAAAGTCTAATTAACTCCATGAATAATAGTTATGTTGAAAATCATTTTCGGATCCAAATAAAATATTATTTCTCTCTCGACTGATACCATTCTTGACCTGAATCAAATAATACCATTTTGAGATCCAAAATTTTTGGGCGTTACACCTTCCGCTTTTATCAAAAGAGCATTTATCCTTACAATTTTAATAATCATGAAATTAAAATCATAAAATTTTTATCCAAAGTTCCTATACTAGGATCATACTTCAATTATATCATATCCAATATCTTTTCATTTAAACTAATCAACACACTCTCTTAATAATTCATGAAATTCATTTATATACATTCTCTACTGAATATATTTGTGTTGCTTCGAATTCATACCCTTTTATAATATCACAACACTTGCTACCATTAGATTCAACTAAAATATCTGAAGGCTGACAATTTCCTTTAATAAAAATACAATAGCACATCACAATAATCATTCCTTTGAAGTGATTTCTGTGGAGATGAGTCTAGGGGAGAAACTCTGCCTAGAAGCATTAAGTTCAGTAATAATTTATAACTTGAATAAAGAAAAATAAATCTAATATCATAAATTGGGGTAGAAGTTAAGCTACATCAAATCCCTAGTATGGGAGTTTAGTTCGATATAGTAATTAAATAAAACTCAATAAAATATGAAAATAATTCCATAAATAATATGAACTAAAAACAATATTAAGAGTTTAGAGATAAAAACTAGTCAAACAATAGCATAGACGACTTCCATGATTCTTTACACAACTTGTTTGCTTGAATTCTTACAAAGAGATAAAATCTAAGAAAACAATAGAATCCAGATTTGAGATCTAGAATTCAATGAAAATCGATGATTGAATAACGAATCCCCTTATTGCTGTTGTGATCTCTCTTTATATAGACTTCATAAGGTTTCTTCGAATCCGAGTAGGAAACTGATTTGGATTGGATTCCTTTTTTGTTTAGGAGTCTTCTTTCATCATGTTGGGCTTGAGCAATGCTTGAGATAAGTCCTTTTAGTACTTCCATGCAGCCCATGCGGAGGCCATGTTGAGCTTTTAGAGTTCCAATTTTAGCCTTAACCTTTTTCGATGCGATTTTTGGCTATTTTCCTGCTAAAAATCCTTCAAATCAAGTTTATCAAGAATCATGGGAACTTACTAAAAATATAAATAAATCTAAGTGAAAAACTAATTAAAGTAATTGAATATACTAAAATTCCTAATAAAAACTAGGCTAAAAATATTATAAAAATATGACCTATCATGGATTAAGATTGACCCTTTGAAATCCAAAGCCATCATTGAGATGCAACCTCCTAAGACAGAAAAGGAGACTAGGGGGTTCTTAAGCTGCCTCTGGTACATAAGTCGGTCGGTCTCACAGTTAGCAGACACTTGTGGGCCAATCTTCAAGAAGCTAAGAAAAGATGCCCCGAAAACTTGGGATGACTAATGCCAGAAAGCCTTTGAACTGATCAAAGCATATTTACTAAATACTTCAGTTCTCAACCTCCTAGACCTGGAAAGCCACTCCTCCTCTACTTAAAAAGTAATACATGAAGCCATTAGGCTATGCAAGCCCAAGAAGCATCAGATTCTCATAAAGAGAATGCCGTTTACTATCTGAGTAAGCGAATGCTAAAACCATAATTGAAGTACAGCAAGATCGAACAACTCTTCCTAGCCTTAGCATGGGTCTGTATAAATCTCCAACATTATCTTTGCTCCTACGCTACTCATATCATTGTTGACTAGAGTCCCTCGAAGTTCCTTATGGAGAGGCCTGTTCTGGATAGTAAGATGACTAAATGCGCTACTATCTTTCTAGCATTTGGTCTAAAATTTACTATGAAGAAAGCAATTTAGGGCAAGGTGATAGTAGATCACTTAGCCGTATCTCCCGGTGATGTCGATGCAATAGGTTTCTTAACAAAGACATTTTGTAGATTTACACAGATTAATGGAATATGTACTTTGACGGGGCCTTTAACCATCAGTGTTATGACATCGACATGGTTATAGTGACTCCAGATGGGGAACGACTACCCTTTAGCATTAAGTTGACATTCTAGGTCACTAATAACGAAGCAGAGTATGAAGCCTGTATTGTCAGCTTAGAAGCAGCTTTGAGTATTCAGATTAGATGACTAACGATTTATAGGGACTCTATCTTGATAGTTTCTTAAGCACTGAAGAAATGGAATATTAAAGAACAACAATTGATCCCATAACTCCAACACCTAGATTAGTTGGCTCAACAATTTGAAGAATTATCATTCCACTACTTGCCCTATACTAAGAATCAATTCACTGATGCACTAGCAACACTTGCCTCCATGGTTGATGCTAGGCTCGACATGGTCATGAAACCCCTAAGAATCCAGATTCACCAATAGTTAGCCTATTATTGCAATCTCCAGCTCATCGATGGTAAGCCTCGGTATTGGGATATTCAGACCTGGTTGGAAAAGGAAGAATACCTTGAAGGCGACTCTAAGTTTGACAAGAGGACCCTCTAGGAGCTATCATAAAGTTACATCTTAGGTGCATAATCTAAGAAGAAGCTCAATAGATTATGGAATAGATACACGGCAAAGAGGAAGGCCCCTATATGAATGGAATGGCTCTAGCCCATAAGATCACCAATCAAGATTATTATTGGTTGACCATGTGATTAGACTACACCAAATTTGTTCAGAAATGTCATAAATGCCAAATTTATGCCAAGCTCTAGAAATTGCTCCCGATGGCTCTTCACCCTATCACTACACCATGGCCCTTTACAACTTGGGGAATTGATGTGATTGGCAGAATCACTCCTATGTCCTCTAATCAGCATGAGTGCATCTTGGTAGTCATCGACTACTTCACTAAGTGGGTAGAAGTTGCCTCCTACCATGTTCTGAACTCCAAAAAAGTAGCTCAGTTCATCCAGACAAACATCATATGTAGGTACGGAGTTCCCTTTGAGATCATAACAGATGATGGGTCTCATTTCTAGAAAGAAGTTTCCTTCCTAATGACTAAGTACAGAATCCAACACCATCGCTCTTCACCATACATTCCCTAGACCAATGGAGCAGTTGATGTAGCAAAAAAAAATCTCTCAAGAACATCATCTAGAAGATGATTCACAATAACAAAAGTTGACATGAATAGATACCTTTTGCTTTGTGTGGATATAGAACCTCCATTAGAATGCCAATTAGGGTCAACACCTTACTCACTCCTATACGGGATGGAAATAGTCCTCCCTATCAAAGTTTAGATTAGGTCAGCTAGGGTCCTGAGTGAAAGTTAGTTACCCGAAACAAAATGGATTCAGAACTATCACAACTAGTTGAATGCTACTGACGAGAAGGCTAGAAGCTCTTAATCAGATTCAGAGCTACTAGCAGAGAATAGCCAGGCACTTTAACAAGAGAATCGAGATCGAAAACTCAAAGATGGTTGTCTTGTACTCAAGGAAATCAAAGCTCCTGTGCAAGGTCCTCGGGATGAATTTAGGCCAAACTAGGAAAACCCCCTACATACTGAAGAAAATACTCTCCGAAGGCGGTGTCATCTTACAGACATAGATGGCAATGAGTTCACCAATCCATGCAACTTGGATCAACTCAAAAGATACATTATGTGAATGCATTCAAGCATTAGCACTAGAAATACTGCTCCTTATGTCATCATTAAGGCCAAACTATGATGACTTGACTCCCAAAAATATGTTCCTAAAGTACCGAATACGTAGGTAGCCTAATCTTTGGGTGCAGTCACAATAATAATAAAAACACAATTTTGTCCCTCTTCTCTTGAAAATTTTAGATTTTCTATGCCAATGAGAAAAATATGAATATCAAAATAGAATGAGCTAAGATGAAAACTTGTAAGGGTAGGTAGCTTAGGCAAAATTAGAAGCCCAGTAAGTCAAAAATTCGAAAGCGCAGCTTAGGCGAAAGTTCAGGTAGCTTGCTCGGTTGAAAACTCGAAAGGACGACTTAGGCAACAATTAAGACTTAAAAATGACAATCTCATTTTCCTTCTCAAAATATCAAAATGGTTCCCTCCTTACATATCTTAAATTAGTACAAGCTGTGTAAAAATATAATCATGAAATCCCTATCATTCAGGCACCTATCTATGTTGTTTGCCTATTTGTGTTAGTCATGTGTATATCCACTATCCAGAGTATCAAAAAACAAAAGTGTGTCAGCTGAACCGTCTATACATCATGGGTCAGTATCCTATCTCAAAGCCCTCACAAAAATATGGGCTGAGTCAAAAATCAAAAAACAAAAGTCATACCCTATCAATATGAGGTCCACATGCACTGAGAGACTAGGTGAACCGTCTATGCCGCCTCAAAGGCATCTCCCTAGAGTCATCAGAATCCCTAGGGTCAGATCATCTAATAGAGTCTAAGTTCATCTCAGTCATCACCTAGAGTCTAGCATCCGTCTTCCGAGTTAGAGTCGCTCTACGCTCCCTCTCCCAAATACCATGCTCAACAGCCCACCAAGCCTCATAAGTAGCAGTTCTACCCCTAAAAAATCCATACTCAACCACATTAGCCCCTCTTGACAAGCTACCCAATATAGCCATTGTGATCCAAGGAGAAATCAGTATATCCCAGAAAAGAGCTCTAGCTGGCGGCAGCCCCTGAACATGCCTTATCTGCCTCATCAGTCTAAAACTATGGTAGAATGTGATGCTATCCATGCCCAGTAGATAAGCCATCTAGTATCCAACTGACTGAACCAAAAATCAACTAATCTTGTACCAATCTCACCTCTATAAAATCTAATTTAACCTCAGTGCCAACAACCACTACAGCCACTCATCCTCCAACTCGAGTCTCACCACAACTTGTCTGGAGTGATACTGAGATGGCTTATACATGCGACGTTGTGGTGGCTCCACTACCCTTAGATGATCCCTCAAACAAACCTACAAGATTAGACATTGAACTATGACACAGAAAATGAAACAGAGATTTACATGCAATACTCCCTTTATCCAAATAGATATAGCTGTAAACATAACTAAAGTAGTTTAGATCCCTTTCGAAAACATGCAAGACCAAACCTTGCACCCACTACTCAAATTTTCAAATAGGCATTCATATGCAACCAAAACCTAAGCCTTTTCTTGGAAAGCACCCAATCTGAACAGAACAAGAGATTGTTTGAGAATGCTTACCTAAAGCAGGTGACCAGATCCCATCTACCTTGTGAGCTCGGTCGAGGCTCAAAATAATCTTTGCCAAAGCCACACTAGTAATCCCGGTACTTTGCTCCATCTGAAGGACCAGGTTTGCCACCTTTAGATCCCCCAGCCTATTGAACTAGTCAGTATACCAGTGCTCACCAAATAGAAAATCGAAGCTTGAGTCCTGAACCTCTGGTGCTTCAGGTCAACAAACTCGAGTGGAGACAAATACTTCTCCATCAACCTAGATAAATCCACCCGATCTCTTACCACCAACTCCCTAGCCTCTATCATAAAGAGACCGAGCATCCTCATGAAGCTCCTTAAAAACCTAGTCCCGATCGGTGTAGCCACCGGAGCCCTCTGAAAGCTACTGCCTAATAAAGCCGCAAACTCCTCATATATCAGACACATTTCCTTAAAGTGTGTACTAAAACACATGCGTTTGTGGATCCCATGTTGCAGACATGCATCTAAAAATGCTCGATCAACTGGCAAGCCCCTAGGCATCACTAAAGAAGCCATACCGTATCGACTTAAATTAATCTTCTCCACTTTTTTTAGCCTCTTGGTCCACCTTTGCATGCCATACACTATAAGAAAAACATGTTTTAGTAACGGATATTATCCGTTACTAATTAGCCACAGATTCACCACAGATTAGAAACAGATATGAAGCAAGTTCAATTTTCAGCGCTCTACAATGACATTACAACAGATTAGCAATGGATCATTAGCAAGGGAATATAATCCCTTGCTAAACTGTGCGGGAAATTTTGGCGTAAGAATTAACCAGGGCTTAGCCATGGATTAGCAAGGCATATTAGCAACGAATGTTGTATCCATTGCTAATAGTCATAGGAAGTTTTGGCGCAAATATTAGTCAGAGCTTAGAAGTGGAGTATGATCGCAATTTTCGCAAGTGCACGAAATCGCAATAAGTAATAAAGAGTGAGTAGAGCATCGTCCCATGAAGATTGTATACCAAGTACCAAAATTATTTTAATCTATTATTATTTAAACGATAATAGAAGAGGGTATTTGTAAAAGTAAGTGAAATAAAATAAAATAGAAGAAAAGAATTCAAATAAAACTAATTGATGAAAAGAAATCAAGGTTTAAAAGCTACTAGGGTTATTGAATTCACTTAACTCTACCCAATTTATTTTATTTGTTTGTTAATCAATTTTAATTGTTGAAGTAGGGCAAACAACCCTAGAGTCACTAATAAGCTCTTCCGATGTATTGTTAGCTATTTTAATCCTGTTTAATTACCTATCTCCTAATAGTGCAATCAAACATGAATTAAATCATCAAGTTTTATGGTTTGTTCAAGAATTCATAACCTAAGGTCATTAAATTATCAAAACCCCCCATGAGTCAAACCATATAGCTTCTGTATCAAGTTATTATTCCCATGTAATTTATTACCCTTTTCTTATCAAAAACCCTTCTTCTGATAGCAATTAATGAAATAAATCAATCCATGGGAGAAACTTTGCCTGGAAGCATTAAGTTTAGTAATAAGTTATAACTTGAACAAAGAAAAACAAATCTAATATCATAAATTAGGGTAGAAGTTAAGTTACATCAAATTCCTAGTATGAGAGTTTAGTTCGACATAGTAATTAAATAAAACTCAATAAAATCTGAAAATAATTCCTAAATAATAAGAATTAATCGAAATAAAAACAAGATCAAGAGTTTAGACATAAAAACTAGTCAAACAATAGCGTAGATGGCTCTCTTGATTCCTTACACAACTTGACTGCTTGAATTCTTATAAAGAGAGAAAAACTAAGAAAAGAATGGAATCCAGAATTGAGATCTAGAATTCAATGATAAAATGATTGATGAATCCCTTGTTGCTGTTATGATCTCTCTTTATATAGACTTCATAGGGTGTCTTTGAATCCGAGTAGAAAACTGATTTGAATTGAATTGCTTTTCTGTTTAGGAGTCTTCTTTCATCAAGTTGGGCTTTGAGCAATGCTTGAGATGAGTCCTTTTAGTTTTTCCATATAGCCCATGCAAAGGCCACGCTCATGTCTCAGATTTACACGGGCTGAATAATCAAAATTTGGCCCGATTGAGTTTCTAGTAGGTGACTCGGCTGTGGCACTGCATGACATGCCCATGTACTCCCTCGACTTAGCCATGTTGAGCTTTTAGACTTTCAATTTCAGTCCCAACCTTCTTCAATGTAATTTTTGGCTATTTTCCTGCTAAAAACCCTTCAAATTAAGCTTATCAAGAATCACGGGAAATTACTAAAAATAAAAATAAATCTAAGTGAAAAACTAATTAAAGTAATTAAAAATACTAAAATTCCTAATAAAAACTAAGTCAAAAATACTATAAAAATATGACCTATCAAAATTCCCTAAACTTAAACCATTATTTGTCCTCAAACAATAAAATCAAAACTAAACAAAACAAAATAAGACGAGACAAAACAAAACAAGCTTAATATGGCTGAAGATAATTATTCACAATCTTAAAAATATCAAAACTCTATGAACATGAAAAGAAATCAAGTGTTTTCTATGCTAGCTATATTTTTGCAAAAATTCGAACTTTTAACAAAACACATTCTTTAGTATGAACATAAATTATCAAGACTTCAATACCAATAATTGATCAAATCGTGATAGATAACATTAGAATTTTCACAAAAACTTCGAAATAAAGATGATGATTTTAAATTTAATATTTCCATAGGCAAAATTAATTATCCCTTCTCCACAATTTTAAGTGCTATACCATTATCAAGATCAAAAGGTCTTTTGCTAGAGTTGTAATGGGGCTTATTTGGTCGATTTAGTTAAGTCAAAAGAAACGGATATAGGAAATCAAAGAGTTCAAAAATGTATAATATTAAAATTGAAAATACATATACCTTTATTCTCAATGGGAGATTATCTTAGAATTTCTCACTAGCTTATTACTAGAGATGCTTTTGGCAATGTTTTTTTTATAATACTTGAGTAGTTTCCTCCTTGCTTAAGATTTCCTCAAACTTGAGTTTTGGATTATTTTTCTTTTCCTTGGGGTGCTTCTCTTTTTCTTTTCTTCTAATTTCTCCATTTGCTAGTGTTTGCATAAAAATATCTCCCTTTTTATTTTCTTGCTATGTTTCAATAAAATCAAATCTTCAACTATACATGATTGCACTTGGGGTAAAAGTTAAAAATAGGTTTAATGGCTAGGTTTTAGTAGGGGTAACAAAAAAAATATTGGTTTATAGGCTTTAAATTGGTTGTAAGGGTTATAATTAATCTTAGGGTGGTCTAGGCTAAAATATGTAGTTTAACAAGAAATGCCTAAATAATCTCTTTTTAATGTGAGCACTTTAAAAATTTTGTCTCAAAAGAATTTCCAATTTGGTTCTAGTTAATTAAATTTTGATCAAAACATATATATCTATCATAATAATTTCAAAAATGGGTGTTTACATATGAAAAACAAATATTTACACCAAGAAATATTATTAAGTTAAAAAGTTCAAATTTAAACTAAAATATGTCATAATGGAAAACAACTAAATTTATAAGTTATTAAATTATGATAATTTTTAATCTTGCTTATAATAACTCAACCATATTAAACTAATAAAAGAGAAAAAATTTTAACTAAAATTTCCTTTCCCCTACTTAATCTAGCACATTGTCCTCAATGTGAAAAATTAAATGAGTCCCCAAACTTGAATTCATGCTTCAACAGAAAGTGTAAGAATTATGGAAAAAAAATGAGCTAAGAACCTCTTACCACCATTGTATTGAGTAATATAATTGAAATTTAAGGAATATAGATGATGGTGTGGTGGTTGCTCTTCTTCCTCTTGGTGGATTTTATGCAAGAACCGGAGCATTTAATTGTGCTCTTGAAGAAGAGGAGGTTCTTTGTCTTTTGGGTGCCATGGGTAAGAGATTTAGTGAAGAAGAAGAGAAAAGAGGAGAAAATGATGGTGGTTATGGAGGTTTTAAGAGAGGGAGAGAGTGGCTATGGTGGTTTCTAGAGAGAGAGAGAGTTGAGAAGAAGTTGAAAAGATAGAAGTTAGGGTTGAAAACGTACCTTTAAATGCTTCCTCTCGCATGTGCCACGGGTGTGGCTTGGTTAGCCATGGCCGTGGCACGCTTGTGCGTGATCGTGGCTATGTTGGGCACGCCACGGGTGTGGTGTGTGCTCGTGGAGTGCCTTGCCTCCCATTTAGCTCTCTCTTTTTCTTTTTTTTTTAAACTTGGTCAGGCCACGGGTGTGGCGTGTGCCATGCCCTGCCCGTGGAGTGTTCTAAATGTCATGGGATTTTTGTGCTGTGGTTTATAAAACGTCGCTCTTGAGCCACAGGCGTGGAGTCTAGTGCCTCTCCAACTTTTTTAGAGTTTTTAAGCCACAGGCGTGGCATTTTACATGGCCAGCCCGTGGATCTCCCTGACTTCAGTCCCTAAGTACCTAAAAATGCATAAATTGATATTTTTAAGCTTGGGTAATTGAGTTAGATCATAAAATTACTCGAACAAAATAAATCAACGCTACTAAAACTATACTGAGAAGAATAATTTATTCAAAACCAAAATAAAATATGGGTTGTCTGCCACAAGCGCTTTTGTTTAACATTGTTAAGCTCGACTTTTGAATGGCGAACTTCATGGAGGCTTTGAGTGGCTTGAAAATTTCTTTATCATAATCTTAGGCAAACATTCAGTTGCTTAAGTTTCTTTTAACTTGAAATTTGGCCAACCTAAAGTGTCCATGTGCTTTTTCAAATCCTGCAACAACTTTATTTCTTGTTCATTGGATAAGAGAGACGAAATCACAATCGAAAAAGAATTTTTCTTTCCTAAATATGCATATTTCAAATGGCATGGAAGTAGTTTCAATTCAAACTTAGGAGGTGCACTTTGCTTTTGAGTTTTGGAATAATGAATATCAATGTAACAGACTGATTTTCTTTTAGTGTTGGTAATAGTGATTTACCGGTCTGTGAATAGTACCATCGGTCCGGGACTTGGTATTATTTTAGTCCGGAAAAATTACGATGCATAGTTAGTATTTTCTTTACTATTTTTGGAGCATGTTTGCATGATTTAGGCGGGTGGAAAATATTTCATAAATATTTTTGGAGAGTTTATGTATTAAATGCATAATATTTCTAGTGTGGTATATTAAGAAATAAATGAGGAATTATTTT